>LKUV01000181.1:0-96164 GCA_001414455.1 Hymenoscyphus fructigenus
ATATAAGATAAGTAATATTTAAAAACTAAGAATTAAGAATACTCTTATATTAATAAAACTAAAATTTCAATTTTAGATTTTTTTATTAATAAATACGGAAAGTGCACGGTTGTGCACAGACGTTTTTCGTATGAGATTTCAAGTGGCGAGGTACTGATATTGACGAGGTGCTGATAAACCACGTTACATAAAATGAGTGTTAGTGGTGACACGTCCCTACTCGAGAAAACAACTGTCCTCTGCGGTGAGTTGCATTCTAGGGTCGACGGCAGTGACTACTTGTGCACTTTCTTGCAAAATGGCTTCAAAACCAACAAGGTGTGAAAATGTGGTTTCGCAGTAGAATCTCGACAATAAGGCGGAAAACCGCCCTTAGGGAGTGCACCTTGGTGACAATCTGCCCTTTGAGAATCCGCCCCGTGGTTAGGAATCCACCGTTGATGCGTGGATCTACGTGGTTGGGAAACCGTCCTTAAAACCTACATTGGCGGTAACAGTACTTTTTGCCTGAATCTCGCTAGGAGGCTTGTGTAACCGTGGGTGGAGGAGATAGCCCAATTCTCCTCAGACTATGGTCGTATGTGTCAGTCATGGCACTGTTATTGGCCATATCTGCTAAAGCGGGGTGAGTGATGGAAAGCCACAAGCCATCAACTCCAGAGTTTAACAAGTTCCCAAAACAACAACAAGGTTGTTAATAGATGAGGACAAATTGGAGAACAAACAGTGTTGTTGCCATTTTCATGGCGGTTGATAAGTTGCCTGAGAAACCTGGCAACGAAAAGGCGAACTGCTCATTTCCTCCGAGCTCAAAACATCAACTCGGAACATCATCTCATAGACTGTTATCATCAATTGGTCAACCCTCCATCTCGTGTTTCATCACGATAGTCCCCATGTAAATCTTTAGAAGTCCACTCATCTTAAGAATGCTGGAGTGTCTTTTGTACCCAAGGTGTCCAATTCGTGTCGCGAACATTGGGCGAGTCTGCGCTGTAATTCCGAGCAGTGTACACTCCATACACACGAGTACCGCGCCCAAGAATTCAATCAATCTAGGAAAAGCATCAATAGCAGCGCCACTTATCACTATAAAGGGTACCGCAGCCTCGAAGATACTCGATGGACAAGATCATTACGCATATACCAGCGGTCGCTGGCTTCACCGGGACAAGCTACAGCGTGATGCACAATTCGTTCAATTTGACTTTTCTGCACTTTGCAAAAGAGTCGCGGAACTGTGCCCAGAATATGGCGAGATAAAGAATTGCACCAAGAAGGAAGGAGGATTTAACAGAGTCTTCATTTTCCAAATGGAATACGGGCGCATCGTGGCCAGAATTCCCTTTCGAACGGCTGGTCCGGGAATGCTCACTACTCACTCGGAAGTTGCAACAATGGCTTATAGTAAGGTTAAAAGTTTTTTTGATAGTTTACCCCATTAATTGCTAACCAATATAGTTAGACAAAAGACTGATATCCCGGTACCCAAGATTTTGGAATGGAACGGTAGTAAGAGCAATGCCCTTGGTACCGAATACATAATCATGGAGCATGCCCCTGGTGTGCAATTGCATGGAAAATGGCCCGATATGAATTCTGTGCAGCATATGCGCTGCATCAGAGCTCTTTCCAAAATGATAAAATCAATGGCAGCTCTAACTTTCTCAGCTTATGGGAGCATTTATTTTGCAGATGCTCCTATCGATTCGAATCTTAAAATTCGCCTCGGAAACGGCTTTTGCCTTGGTCCAAATTGTATGCGGGAATACTGGAATTGTAATCCAGGCGAATTTCGATATTACCAAGAGAAGAATCTGAATAGCGGACCTTGTAAGCTCAGACTTATATTCCGGTATACATATCTGACATTAATGCAGGGCACAATTTGCATGAATACTGTGTCGGCTTGCTTGACCAAGGATTCTCGCGAATTCCTATTGCCGACTCAGCTCCAAAGAACGAACTTCCATATCGCGGTTCCGTTCAAGAGCACCATCGGCTCTTGAAAATCAGTGGCGAGGTTGTCGGTGCTTTAGAAAAGAGCACCATACTTCAGAACTTAACTACACCAACCCTTTTACACGCTGATCTTCACAAACGAAATATCTTCGTCTCAGAGGATGACCCCACAATCATAACTTCGATCATTGATTGGCAGTCTACGAGTATCGAGCCCGCTTTTGCTTTCGCAGACGAAACTCCGGATTTGGTCAACAGAAACTCCGTACCAGAATCGATGTTATCTGAGGCAGGCCAAGAAGGCGAGGCTGATGACATAGATGAAGACTCAGAGGTGGCCAAGCAACGAAAAGCCATTCAAAAGGATGAGTGGCTTTGCTATCAGACTTTTGAGATCGATCTTAAAGTCGATGCACCTAAACTCTCCGCAGCTAGGAATGCGGACCAGAATCTCCTCAGACCTTTGCGATACTGTGGTACTTCATGGAGAGACAGCGCTGCGGCAACTAGACAGGAACTCATAGAGCTTTCTCAACGTTGGAAAGACATTGGGTTGCCAGGGGAATGTCCATACCAACCTTCAAACGAAGAACTTGCCGATCATACAACCCAATACGACGAATTTGAGATGAGGCAAGGGTTTCTCAGTCTACTGAATGAGATGATAAGCACGAGTAGTGAAGGGTGGGTTCATTCAGAGAACTGGGAAGCAGCAAAAGAGTCGCACAAAGAGACATTTGAATGGTGGTTAGATGATGCTGAGCAAAGTGACGAGCCAGGGATAAGCGCAGAATATATAGAGAAGCTATGGCCATTTGACATTGAAAAAAAACAAGAGTAGCTCAGTAAGAAAAAAGATAGAAGTTTTAATTCAGAGCAGCCGACTTGAATCAAATCCCTCTCTCGCACTACTCATAGTTAAGATAAGAAATCAAAAAATCACAACCGAGCAGAGGTAAAGCATCATTTATTTGTTTGAGAACTGAAATCTCAATGTCGATACGTGGTGGTCCGACTTGAATATCTTCCACTAAACGAGACACGACTGCAAAGCATAAGAACTGCGGGGTTGAAACGTAATTCTCCGAAATCTATCTCGTCACAAAAAATGCACAGATACCAAGGGTTTCAGTAGTAAGCCACCATAAAATCAGGCTTATTAATGTATATTTACGACGTAAAATCCCATGCACAATACGATAGTGTAGCCACCTCCACCAATAAGATAAATACCGAGTTCGGAGCAAAGCTCTTTCTTGCAGCGGAACATTGATGATGATGAAGAAACGGGAATCAAGGGAAAACGGACCGAACCGAGCCCAGACGAATTGAGGCTCTTGACTTAGCTCGTCGCTATGCGGACCTAAAATTCTCCCCGTAACCGCATGAACAACCCTGCTGCTGATATTTCCAACAACCATTAAGCGATTTTTTTGCGGATCCAGCTGTCCAAGACTCCAGCAATTTCATTTGAATTCTTCTCAAGAAAAAACATGTGACCATTACCACGAATTCCAACTTCATCGAGCCTTAGCCACTCAGCTTGAACGCCAGCTTGCTTCAAAAATGCAACTGTACATCCGTCGTAGACAGCATGGAAACTTGATTCGCTAGTTATTACTACAACTGGGATGCTCTGCAAATTTACCAATTCTCGAGCTGGTGTTGCTTGAATGATGCAACTCTCGAGCCCTGTTGAATTGTTGGGGATAGTTTGAGTTTGCAAAGGTGCAGGAGCATTGCTTGGTGGGGGGGAGTAGCTCAAAGGGATATCTGCCAGTCCCCATGCCCTGGCTGGAGCAGGTGTGAAGACAGCGTCGCTAAATGGTGGTCCAGTAGGTTCAAGCCCGATGATTCCTTTTACAAGTTTTGGTACAACATCCGCGATAATCCATGGCATTATGCCACCTTGCGAGTGTGCAACCAAGATGGCGGGTCCAACCTTTCGAAGAAGTGCTGAGCCTGCGGCTTGCATTTTTCGTTGCTGAACAATGGTGTTCGACTGGAATTCAACATTTGAGGAATAGAATGCATCAAATGTTAGATCACCCATTTGGCCAGTCTGTGTATCTATTAGAATACTTGAATCGAAGGGAATAGGTGGCTTACACCAGGCCACTGGGTGTGCAACGTCGCTTGAGGCCAGAGAGCAAATTTTTCGGTAGCTGTGAAACGTTGTTCGATATATTCAGCGGGGTAACTCGTCAGTGTTGTATTTCCTGTTGGATTCCAAGGACTTCGAGCTCGCTCTGTCTGATCAATGATATACACCACATAGCCCTGGTTCAGGAAATAAGTTGCCCAGCCGGAACCCCCGTCTGGTTTGTTTAACCAATTCTTTTGATATGCATTAATTAGATACAGTTCATTGGGCCAATATCACTTACTGTTCCTGACTGAGCTTGGCCGTGGATGAAAACCAGAGGGTAAGGTTGAGATGGCTCTAGTGGCGAGAGTTTCTCGACATACATTTGATCCGTGAACAGATGCCCAGTCCCCATTTGGACATAGCTACCACCAATGTAGAAATATTCCCTTGAAGAAAATGCTTCCCTGGTGGTATTTCGTGCGTCATCTTTCATGGGCAACGCTCGTGCCAAGATAGCGAAAGCAATCGCGACAGAAAATGATTTGAGAGGGAGAGAAAGCATTTTACCAGTGGCAAACAGCAAGGGGTTACAGACAGATATGAGACAGAAACCCAACCGAAAGAATGAGGGAAAGAAACTGGGGAATATATAAGATAATCGAATATGCATCATTTGTGTTGCCGCAGATCGAGCCAAGTTGAAGAAAAATGAAGAAGACAAGCTAACCTTTTCCATCCAACCATGTAAGCACATAATTAATGATCATTGGTGGAAGTATATCTTCTGCAAAATTACTGGCCACTCGGGTTCCTAGTTCTTACCCGCTGCAATGCATCACTAAGTGCAACCACTTCTATAACCTGTGTGGGTGAGATGGGAACATGCATAGGTAGTGATCGCATTGTCATCATGACGTGGGGGGAAATCGATATCAAAATATTGAGCAGTATATATCTGCGGAATAATGCGTTTGATAGAATGAGGTTTCTGTAATCAGTATGTTCTCGTTCTGGTTATCGTTCTCAAGATCGTCGTACCAACTTGTGATGTCGTCGGAAGTCTCTCCGAGCATAAAAATTGCCCAGAGAATTGTGCACTGACCGCCGTTTTATCCACTTTAAGCGAAATGAGGGGCTTCAATAAAGCCCGTGCAGCCTGCATCGCTCACATCCTCTTTTGAAACGTTCATCAACACACGGACAGATCTTCGAGAGCTCAATTTTGATCTCATGAGGGAGGGGACTTGTTGTTGAAGAATTTGATGTAGTTTGGTGAGTTAAAATCTCGTACAAGTGTACTCAGGCGGTGTCGCAAACTCATGTCGAAGTATCAACATTGTAACGAACACTGAGCCCTGAATAAGGTTAAAATGTCTTGTCAGGGTGGCTGATACATGTTCATGAAGCCATACACGTCTTTGGAATGTCCCTGGCTGTTATCAGGTATCGTATCATCAACCATGTCGGTGATCTTTCGCCTCTTCGATTTCTGGGGTATCAAGCAACCCTGGTGCAGCATCAAAACTCGGATGATGAATCTCCCTTATAACGATCTGATCCTTATATGTTTTTCGACGTGAAATTAGGAACATTCTCTTTTAATACGTTGTAATTAATTCTTCTACCCAATTCTTCTTCGGTTTCTCTTTCCACTCTGTCAAGATGGCTTTATCGACAGACACCATTCAAACTCTCGTCCTGCTATGGGTTTTCACATGGCTGGCCATGTTCCTCATGGGCATCCGTCTGCTTATGAGAAAAATTCGAGGGCAAAAGTTAGACCTCAGTGACAAGATAACTACAGTATGCATGGTCTGCCTTCTCGCTCGGCTAGCATTCGTTCACGTTGTTCTCATATGGGGTACGAACAATATACCACAGAGAGTCCACGCTTCAAGGAAATTCTCCAGTACGGAAATCTACCAGAGAGAAATCGGAAGCAAGTTGATAATAACGAGTCGAACTTTCTACAATACCTAGTAGGTCATCACTACCAAATTTCGTGCATTTGATGCTGACTTTCATAGTCTTTGGTTACAGAAAGGTGTAGTAATGATATTGTATCAACGAATTTTGTCCGTCAACAAACGTACGGGAATAATTATTAATGCTTACTGGGGGATTTTGGGCGCAACGTACATCGTCATTCAGGTTGTGACTTTCACGGATTGTCGTCCACTCCATCTTTACTGGCAAGTGATGCCAGATCCTGGTAAGCCAATACTACCCCTCATCACAACCCCATCGCTCACAAAATTCAAAGGGACTTGCTCGCAAGCTGTAGGCCAGTTATTGGTAGTTGGTGGTTTGAACATTCTCACGGATATCATCCTCATAATTCTTCCTCTGCCAGCTTTACTCAAGATCAAGCGATCCGGGGGCGCGTAAGACACTCCTTCAAAGTCTGTTCTTCTCGTGCTAATGTCTAGCAGCAAGTTTCGCATCCTCTTCCTCTTCTCTCTCGGCATATTCCTCGTCATAATAACAGTAATACGCTTGCCATTCAACTTCAAAGAATCCGGCATGCAAGTAAATCGCACAACATGGGCAAGCGTCGAGTCTTTCACCGCGGCATTTGTCGCAAATATCCCAACACTCTATGCTCTACGCAAAGCGCTTCCCGAGAAGCCCGACATTATCGAACAAGGCAAAATACCACTGCCAGTTATCAACAAGACCGACAAAAGAAGTTTTGATGGTTCGTCTACTTCGGGCGATTCACAAATCAAATACGAACACACACCTACGAAGAATGCCCTCACGAAAGGGAAAATGCCAATGCATGAGCGAAGAAAAGCAATGTTTATTCCACCCGTCCCTCCGAAAGACGAATCGATGATGGGTGGCGTGGAGCGAAAAGCACGAATAAAAGGTGGAAAGATGGAGTACGTCACGAACGAACGAGCAAAAACGATGGATTGGGCAACAGATGAACAGATCAGCAAGGGAGCCGCTCGGAAAGCGAAAATATTTAATGGAAAGGTGGAATATGTTGGCGAAGAAGTAAAACGATGTACGGTTGGTGATTGGGAGGATAATATAATTTTGGGTCATATGGACTTGAAAGATATCGTCAAAGATGGGGAGATGGATAGTTGTTTTGAAGCAAGGATGCCACGTGCGTCTGATTGGGATATAGAGAAGAGGGGAAGTAGTGGGACTTTGATGATTTTAAGTCCAAGGTTTTAGGGCTGCGAATTAGGGGGTTTGGCGTTTGCGGATGCTTCGATATGGAATACCCGAGAGAAATGCTGGTAAATACAAAGGCTCATGTAGTAATTGTCAAGATATCACAAAAATCAGTTTCAGTTTTGTGTACAACTATCATGGTGTCAAAAGTTTCCCTTATTCTAGGGTTGTGATACCAGCGACGTCATGAATGTAACATATTAGTTGTTTGACTTGTTTCTAGAATTGTGCGATCATATGGAGCAACTTGGGCTTTTTCGCGACCTTCTTTTTTGGCCTCTAAATATACCTCATAGCTTACTCATTTTTGAAAAGCTTACGCGTAGCTTACTCGTAGTTTACTCGTGCCTTACTCACAGCCTACTTTTCGCCCCCAAAGTTGATGCTGGCTTGCTCGCAGAACTTCAAGGATCACGTGAAATCATTTTAACAACCCAAGAAGACTTGAGCGAGGAGAACTCAGTGTGATCATGTGGATTTCATCTTTTCAACCCAATCCTGCGATTTCTTAGCTTAAGCGAGCTGCGGGGTGATTTTGAAGTAGTTTCATTCATTCATCAACAATTTATATCCCTACCCTCACACCATCTCATTTCACCTCCCTTCCCTCGCCTATCTACTTATCCAGTTCTCACCACTTCCACTCTCCCACACCCCCCAACCCTCACCTCAACTCACACTCTAAGCGAAAATAACTTGAGCAGAAGCAAAAGCAGCATCAACACTCGCCTGATTAGCAGCAAGCGTAGCCGAATCAGCAGCAGTAGCAACCTTTCCTTCGATAGCAACGAAGAGCGCGTCAGTGTCACTCGCTACAGAGAGGAGAGCACTAGCTACTACGGAGTTAAACCCTGCTGCCTCGATGATTGTTGCCTGTCAAGTTCATTAGTCTCGTCTTCCCAATCACGCTCTTGAATTCGAATTTGAATGAAACTTGAAACATGAAAGAGGACTTGCCTTGGCATTCAACTCCCCAACTAACGCAACAATGTTAGGTGTCAATACACCAACCGCAGACACAATACTCGCCGTCTCCGCAGTAGTGAAGGTGGCAGATCCAGTGGTAGTTGTTGTTGCGGTCTTAATATTTGTTTGTAAGGTGCTTACTGCGACGCCTAAGGCCAACGATTGGAGGAGGCTGCCCGTGTAGGCTTTTGCGCTGACAGTTAGGGAGGCGACATTTGTGCTGATTGTTGCGAGGTTTGTGAGGAGACCTGCGGCTGTGCGTTTTTCGTGTTGGACTTCGACTGTGGTGGGAAGGGCGAGAACTGAGGAGGTGGTGAGGAGGAGAGTGAAGATTGTTTTGAGGAGAAGCATTTTGGTGGTTGGTTGACCGATGAGTTTGGGAATTTTGAGAGTTGAGATGGGATGGGTGAGGTTGAAATTGTTGACCGTGGAGATTTGAGCTGCAGAGTTAGTTCAGCAGCGGGAAACTCGAGGCTTTTTATACTCCTGCTTCTTGCTGTGAGTTCTCTTTCATCCACATGCTCTCATGTTATTACACCTCTGGACCGAGGGAACTCTGCAACATCACAACTCTGATTATGGCAATAATACAGACCCAAAGCCCGCCATAAAAGAATCTTGTGATATCCACCCCATTTCAGGAAACACCTCCACGAATGGTATTGTTGGACCAACCAAAATACTTCTGGAAAAACACTGCCCGAACCAACGAATAGATTCTCCCCACAATTTTGCGTCAGGCCTTCAGTTCCCTCATGGAGAAGGTTCACAACTTCGACTTCGAAGTTCACACACACCCGCGGTGTCCTGATTAAGCGACTGTTTTTACGGTTCTGCAGTGGATAATTTGTGGTTATCCAGTCAGCAGGACCTCAGGCATGGAAATTGACAAATGGAAATGAGGAGTTGAGCACGTTTGAGGCGGGGTGATAACGACTTGAATATGAATTAGGAGAATCTCCGTGTTCTGCTGGGGATGAGAAATTGGGTTTGGAAATGGTGACATCTTGGTTCGTGGGACGCTCGAAAAAGGCATGCAAAACTGCGAAGTACGTTCCGACAACCAAAAGTATGATGTCCGTGAAAAAGAAAATAAATTAGAACGACAATAAAATTCTTAAATTAGAAGGTCTATAATAAACCCATCATATGTCTCCAATCTCAGTTTGAGACAGACACGAAGGAGTGTGACACTGCCGGTGTGGTGTGATATACACGGCAGTCGACGTTCTTCTCTGCCTTGCCGAGATTGAGAACCCTTGCATCAAGGACCCCTCAAATCCAGGGACCAGCAACCACGAGTGTTGTGGATTGGTGGGTGCAATGTCACACTTGCATTTGCATGGATCGTACTCGTAGATAGATACCCGATTTGAGGGGTAAAAAGACCCCACTATTGAGTTCAGTGACGAACGAGGGAAGCAACTTTGCTTCGTTGGTAGGACTAGAAAACAATTTCGATACGAAGAAGGTTAATAAGATTCGGTGATAGATAGAATCATCTGAAAAGATTTCTTGACGAAAGAGAAATACTTGCAATTGAGGCTGACATCAAGTTGACCACGAAAGAGGAAAGTGCTTAAGAAAAAAGATTGAAAGATACCGGTACAATTGCAAACTCGACGCACGAAAGAAGCGCACCTGCATAGAACAGAACGTTGCGGGGTATATAATTCATCAGATATGAAATCTTCCCGATCGATTTCGAGAAGAGAGCCTTTTATGGGTGATACTACAGATAAAGTGGGTAAGATGGTATCTTGGGGGTATGTGTAAGGCAGGACACGCGTCTAGTAAATCGGGTAAGAGGTATTAGGTGAACAGTGAGAAGAGACCGAGGCTGAAGCAATTGGTGTATCAACATGTGAAACGTGAGCAGTGGTGTATAACATTTCTGGAAGGAGGTTGAAAGGGCATTGAGGTGTTGAGTTAGTTGTATGAAGGCAGGTGCCAAAGATTCTGCCTTTAGGCAAAGTCTAGATCACGTGGATCCAACCCCGTTGATGGAACAACAGTTTCTCCGACTTCGGGTTGACGATCATTTGAGGGGCTTAATATCCCCCCCCCCTCTTCTTCCCTACCAATTTTTGTTGTCGAGTAAGCCAACAGTAAGCTGATAAGCTAATAAGCTAATTCTCGGCCACAACTTCACAGCTACTCATGTGACACCTCCCCCCTATACCCGACTGTATTCATCGTCCCATCTCACCAAGTGTAATTATAAATTAAAAAATCGTCGGTATTATAACGAGAAGGAACGGAAAACCAAGTGAACTTGATCTATAGAAAGAGTCGGATAATATCTAAAAACCAAATCCTAAAACAATATCCCTAGGATCATTCTAATTGACAGCCTCACCCCGCCGCTCTCTCCCAATCATCTCCCCCAACCACCTGACCCCAGCCTCATGTCTCCACCTGAGAGACCATCTCGTGCAACCTTCCTCGCCTCTTGTGTAACATAACCTTTCCCACCACGCCCAAGTCCAGCCACAAAACCCAACAAGTACAAAAATCCAAGCCCATTCAACGGTCACCGTAACGTTACCCACCAACCACAAAACATACGCGCGTCCCAACGGAAGGCGTGTGGTGAGACGGGTGGACTTGCTTCTTCCTTCAACAAATCCCCCCCAATAATTTCCCCAGTCAGCGCAAAAACCCAAAAATTAAGGTTGTTGCGCACAAGGGCACATCTGACATTTAGACGCCAGGAAGTTGGTGTCACCATCGTGCTAGCGAATAGCCAATGGCTGAGCAACGAAGAAGAAAGGGCTAGGCAGTAATCAATACATCCCATCACAAAAAATTCCCCTCAGCCAAGAGAAGAACCCCTGTATATACTATATAGATAGGCAGGTACCCAGGGGCCACGCCAGATACCTGTACCTAAGCGACCCAAGTAGCCCAGGCTGTTGCAGGTACCCATCTCCCATGGCAGGCCAGACCAGGCCACCACCCAGACAGACCGATCAATGACGAGGCCCGCTGCAGAACATCCCTCTTTCAATTGGGGAATGGAATACGAGGAACCCTGGAGACACCACAGGCATGATGAAATGCCAGATGAAGTGCCTTGCAGTACGGAGGACCACGATATCCAATGACCCAACTTCTCCACGACAAAGTAAGCAGGAACACGCCAAAAAACGAGGCTCTCTCCCAACAAGGAAAAAAATACGATACCCGACATCGAGAAAACAAGGTCGATAGGGAAGGTAAGCAATAACAAGGCTCCTCTCAACCAGGAAATCCATACGAAGTACCTTGCAGCCGATACCTAGTAGATATCGCACCAGGTGAGTGGACTAAGCAGGAATAGAACAAGGTAAGCAGGAACCCACCAGCAAGCAACCAGAATAAACAAGGACCAGGGACGTCGGTAGATATGATACTTCGTACACCTCCGTAGCAGTTAAACAATAAAAATTCATGCTATCTAGGCAAACAAGCTAGAAAAAAAGGAAGGATCATAACCCTCATAATCATACACCCCACCAGTTCCTCCCATCCAGCCAATAACCATTCCTCGCTAGCCAACCCAAACCTAAATCTCAGACCCAATGACGACGCCGCGAGGCTGCATAAAATCTGTCTGTCTATAAGGAAAGCATCCATGCTCATCGTACATCCCATCCTAAATTCAAGGCTTTCCTCCCATAGCAATAAGAATTGAAAAAGGAAATCTAGAAATCCCAAGCAGCGTTCCCTAAGAAAAAATCGCGCAATGATTGCTGCAGGAGAAAATAGAGATGAGGCGGATTGCCCGGGGAGGGCGTGGCGCTGGAAGGTGGCGCGCCACAAGCGATGGTGCAGCCCTGTGTTCTGACCTCTAACCAAATTTCTTTTAAGAATTTGGGAGATTTGATAATAGTGTTGTTGTTGTAGATCTTCTACGCTTGAGTATATTCCTATGCGTGTGTTCGGTGTTTCTTGCTATTGCTGGACGTGGAGGATCTTGATTCTCTCGGAGCCCGCGACTCTCTGTAGTCTGAGCTTCGTGGGGCAGCTTCGTCGTAGATGGGTTTCTGGTGGTTGTATACTGCCACTCGACCATCTTTCGAGGTTGTGCCGGTTATATATTTGTCTTCTGAAAACAAGTTGTTAGTTGATTGACGATGTAGTGAGTGGGCGAACTGAGACAAACCATTGTCTGGTACTCGGTATCTTTGCTCTCGAGATTGTTCATATGACATGCTGGAGTGGGCGGTAGAGTAGTCGCTGGCCTGGCTGTTGTAGTAGGTTGAATCTCGAGATGATGAGCCACCAGAGATTATGACTGGGCGTTTGGAGGAGGAAGAGTAAGAGTAGTTGGACATTGCGGATGTGGTAGATAGGGAGTTTGTATAGAGTGAAGTCTGGATTGGAAGTGTGTTTGTCTGATTGAATAGAGGAAGGTGGGAGTGATTGCTACTTTATGTAAAGCAGTGTAGAGTAATGTAGAGCGAAGTGAGGCGTGAGTCAAAAGTGTGGCTGCTGCGTGAGCGGTATCAATGGTTGAGGAGATAGGAGGAGAAGACAGGAACAGGGAATTTATATAGCTACCCATTCTCCAATGGCTTCAAGGAATTGAGGGGCCTCATGAATTGGAGGCCTTGACTGGTTCCAGGCAGAGCTCTCTTCTCTGGAATTAGGGTGACTGACCCATGAAGAGAATTGAGATGCCTGATGAGGGTGACGGCATGTTGAGACTTGTTTCCAGGGCCAACTTTGGCAGCGATAGAAGTATTCCCTAGCCCAGTGACTCATGCTGTCTAATTTGTCTCGGTGGATGGTTTGGGAAACCGTTGAAAGGTGTGACTGCGAGACGTCCATGACCGACGTTGGGAAAGCTAAGAGCTAAACCGCAGCATACCGGGGCAAGGGGAAGATGAAAGAGAGCGAACGCGTCTGGGGTTTGGCCTCAACGAGGTCTGCTTGGGGGGGTCCAAGTCGGAAAGGATCGAATGAACGTGTGAACGAGAGCTCTCAACACTATCGTTCGAGGGCAGTGCTGGGTGGCAGAGTGAAGGGTAGAGAGGGCGGCAGCAGAGGGCGAAGAGCCGGGGCGTCTTCCTGGGCGTATTCGAGGTAAGGCGAACGCTGGAGCTGGAAAAGCAAGCACTGGCAAGCATCTCTCCAGCGCCCATAAGAGATGCTTGTCCTACCCCGAACCATCACTCTCGATGCCCAAGGGGCCTCCCAACGACACCCCCTTCTCTCCAGCGCATTCACAATATGGTTGCTGCCTCAGTGTGGCAGTGAAGGAAGTCGTCGAAGAAGAAAGAAGAGGTTGGCCATTTCTCTTCAGCTCTCGAAGCTGACATTCTGGCGCGCCAAATCGGGTATGGTAGCCTGATCTTGCCTGGAAAAGCGGGCCAGCGTGGAATTGAAGGAGGATGACTCAAATCGTGACCAAGACAACCGTGATGTGATGCCTCCCGGAATCAATCTTGGAGAGGGAGGCCCCGGGGAAAGTTGCGAGGTGTTTGTGGTGTTTGTGGTGTTTGATTCTTTCGGTGAGCTGGATTGAGGGGAAGTCAAGAATACCTTATCTGCAGTACCACTTGCGTTTACTCGTCAACCTTAATTCACCCAATCATCGTACTCGCACTATATTAGCCGCTTCTATACGCATCACGTGATATAATAGAATACTAACCTTATTGAGACTCGCGGGATCCCCGCATTCTGCCAAGTATACCCTAGCCAATCAAGCCGTCGTCTTCTTCCAATCAACAGGTCAATTGTATCTAATCCAGGCACAAGAAATCAATCCAAACGTGTCCAGATCCAAAAGGTATCTTTCTCTCTCTGCTCCTCAATTCGAAGCTCTCACTTACCATCCCGTCCTCCAGACTCAATCCCACCACCCAAAATGCGTTTCATCACCCTCTCCATGGCCGCTCTGGCCACCGCCGTCCTGGCCGCCGAGGTCAAGATCGAAGTAACCCGCGCCGTCGAATGCGAGCGTAAATCCCAAAAGGGCGACAAGATCTCGGTTCACTACCGAGGATCTCTGGAATCCAACGGCAAGGAATTCGATGCTTCCTACAACCGAGGGACTCCATTGGACTTTGAGGTTGGACGGGGAAGCGTTATTAAGGGGTATGTCAGATTGGCGAGATATCTATACGTATATTGTTGGTTGGAGTGTGGCTGACGGTTTATAGTTGGGATGATAACCTTATTGATATGTGCATTGGCGAGAAGAGAACCCTAACCATTCCTCCGGAGTTTGGATATGGTGATCGAGATATGGGTCCTATCCCAGCTGGAAGTACTTTGAGTATGTCCCCTCTCCTCCCACTAATCCATTCTACCCCTTCCCTTCCATCTCTTCAAACTGTATACTAACAGCCTCTTCACAGTCTTCGAAACCGAATTAATGGCCATCAAAGGCGTCAAAGCCCCCGAGAAGATCATCGAGAAGGAAAAGAGCGCAACCGAATCAGTAAGCAGTTCAGCTTCAGATAAAGCAGAGAGCGCCTCCGAAGGTATCAAGGCCGGCGCAGCGAGTGTCCTCTCCGAGGCTGCGGAGGCCGTCAAGACCGTGCTTGCTGACTCTGATGATGGCGGACAGGAGCACAACGAGTTGTAGGTCAGAAGGGGGACAAGGTTGATGTTTGTAGTCAGTGGAGTTGGGGGTTATGTTGATGAGGGAGAGGATGGGATGATGGATGAATAAGTGGAGTAGAATCTTTAATTGAAACTACTTTACATATCATCTTGTTTCTCAAGGGCCTGTGCGAGACTGTTTTGGGGAACATTGAGCAGACATGGTCTTGAATACATCGGGTATTATCGAAATGATTGTTTGAGAAGCCTTTGCAGAGTAAGCTTGCATGCCATCCCATTACTTCAGTATTGCTACCATTTTGTAGCCTCTCCGCATGCTTCCTCTCCAGTATAAAAATGGGTATAACTTCTTTTCCTCCCACAATTCATTTGCTGAACTCCGAGTTCCCCTTTGCATATGGTCCTTGGATGTATATCAACGTGAACTTCCCATAGCCTCTATTCTCTCCTGTATGCCACCAAGTCCAAACTCCCTTCGAAATGCCGCTCCTCTAATGCTGCCGGGTATCTCCTCCATAACGCCTCTGCTCCGCCTGTGTTTTCGACATCCCAATAACCCATTATAATCATAACCCCCTACCAACCCAGTATTCACGACTCCCCCTCTCGCGGATCCTCGCCCCCATCCGTACTAGCCATCGTATGATCCGTCCATTCGAATTCTACAACCCCAATTAGAAAAACCCATAGCGGAGAAAGAGGGGTAAAATATACTCTGTCTACACATAGGACACTGCCCCTTTGAAGACTCCTGTTTAATCCATTCCACTATGCAATGCTGTGATTAAATCCATCAGCCTCCCTTCCCTAAACAGTATTCAATCCTCAATTCTTGGGAATTTACCATGTGGAAGTTGTGCCCGCATTTTCCGGAAACTAGCGATCGCAGGGTTAGTATAGAGGGTTGAGGGAAATGGAGGGGAAGGGGAGGGAAGAAAAGGGAGGATATACGTAAACTGCAATCATCCCCTGGGTATTTGCAGGTCGGACATGTGCCGTCGAAGTGGACTTGACAGATTCCGCAGACGTCGTCGTCGGGGATGTCCCAGCGCCAGGTTGCTACTGCATTCCATTTTAGGATTTTGACCTTCATTTTTGGTGTGAGGTTGGTGGATGTTGTATTTGGGGTAGAGAGGGTGAAGAGGGGGAGCTTCTACAGCTTCTAGAATTCTTTTTTGGGAGGGAGGGATATGACGTGAATGAAGCTCAAAGCTTCTCTGTTTGTTTGTTTATTCGCGATATCCGACTGGCTATTCCCAGGCCATGCGCCAAGCGCCGTGCGCCGTGCGCCACTGACCCTTATCACTTGTCATCACCTCCAATTTCCTGGTAGCATCAAGCTTCCCATCCAACCTCCTACAAACCCCTCCCCTCTTTCTCAAGCTCTCCTAAAGTTTTGTCGCACAAAGCAAAGAAATATCAAGTAATACGGCATCTACCCCTCAATACTCCCACTTATTACAAAGCCCCTCCCCTCCCATGTCCCCGCGATAAGGGCCCACCTACCTCTAGCACGCCATGGCGGTAGCTACACTCCTTAGAACCTCTCGAGGCATTCGCTCCTCCCCTCTCCTCCGATCGCATACCAGCTTCTCAAAACCTCTATTCAATTCACAATCACCCTCACCAATCCTCAAAATGGTTTCCTCCCGCCCCTTCTCCTCCTACCTCGTCACCCCCCTCGAGCTCAAAGAAGCACTTTCCAAAAACCCCCCAACCAAAATCTCAACCTCCCCCCGAACAGTCGCCCTCTGCGCCTCCTGGTTCCTCCCCAACGACGGCCGCAACGGCCTAGACACCTTCCGCAAAGCCCGCATCCCCTCCTCCCGCTTCTTCGACCTAGACAAAGTAATAGACAAACGCTCGCCATACCCACACATGCTTCCCTCCCCCTCCACCTTCGCAAAAGCAATGTCCGGACTTGGAATTCGACGAGACGATACGGTGGTAGTCTACGATAGTGCCGAACTAGGAATTTTTAGTGCGCCGAGGGTGGGTTGGACATTAAAAGCTTTTGGACACGAGGGGGTGCATGTTTTGAATAATTTCAAGTTGTGGGTGGAGGAGGGATTCCCTGTGGAGTCGGGGGAATTTTGGGATGTTGATACGTGTCCGTATCCTATTCCTACTTTTGATTCTGCGAAGTTGGTGGAGTTTGAGGAGATGGTTGAGTTGGTGGGGGATTGGAATAAGGAGGGTGCGGAGGGGGTGCAGATTTTGGATGCTAGGAGTAAGGGACGGTGGAGTGGGAAGGAGGCCGAGCCTAGGGAAGGGTTGAGTTCTGGGCATATGCCGGGGAGTATTTCGGTGCCGGTGAGCGAGTTGCTTGATCCGGTTAAGAAGACTATTTTGTCGGGGGAGGAGCTGAGGAAGGTATTTGAGGGGAAGGGGGTGGATCCGAAGAGGCCGATTGTCAGTACTTGTGGGACTGGGGTTACGGCTGCGGTTGTTGATGCGGCGCTCCAGGAGGCAGGGTATGGGGAGGGTGGGAGGAAGGTTTATGATGGGAGTTGGACGTTAGTATTCTCTTCTTTTTCCTTGCCTCATTTTTCTTTTCCCTGGAGTCTCTCTTCCCTTTCCATGCACCACACTAACATCTTTTTTCAGGGAATGGGCACAGAGAGTCAAACCTTCGGATGGATTGATAGTTAAGGAAGAATAAGGCCTCCACTTCTCTTACCTCGCTTCTTCACCTTTTTGCGTTGTGTGTGTGTGTGTGGGAGTTTCTTTTGCATTTAAAGCGGTCTAATACGTCTTTTTTATTTTGCATGGGATCGGATACCCCCCGTCTCTTCATCTCTCCCCTTTTTTTCCCTCTGGAAATACGGAAATTTACATAGGCTTGTACATGATACTGGGGAATGGTGAAATAACAATGGGAAAATGTTTTCTCTTCACTTATGCTATGTTATGTCTACCTTTAAAATTTCAAAGGGGGCTTGATTGGTGATGGTGAGGTGCCGGTAAGTGAGCTTTTGGCTTTTTTTAAAGTGGACGTGGGGGGCGTGGACTTGTGGCTTGGTTGGTTTTGGTGTTGGCTTTTTTGGGGGATTTAGACGTACTTGGTTTTAGGTAGGTAGTTTTGTCTGTTTGGATTTCCCTTTTCTATTGAGCTGTGAGGGAGAAGTGGGTTTTGGGGGTTCTATCTTGGTCTAGGGGAGGGAGCGGCCCTTGGTGGCCCTTAGTCTTGGGTGTTTAGGTGATTAGGAAGAGGTAGGAGTGTATCTGGGGTGTGTCCAAAGCTTCTTTTGGAGAGAGAGGTGGGCATGTCTCAGTCTTTTTTGTTCATGTTGAGATGTGATGGTATGTTCAAGTCTAATGATTTAACTATATTACTTTAAACTGTTTTGAATGATTAAGTTTATTAAATTAAGTTTTGGGAGTTTTTGAAATTGGATAGAATTACGGGACTTGGTGTAATTTTTTTGAGGTATGTTTTTTTAATGTTATTCTGAGGGATTCTGTGGGGAAGGAGAGGAGGATTGTGGAGGGGAGAAGAGATTGTGTATATGGTTTGATGGAAAGTTCATCTATTTGATATAGTTGTTTTAGAGTCTTCAGGTTAACTTGGTTGAATAGAGGTGGTATTGTTAAATTGGAGTAAATGCGGTCTATGTCTGACCGAATTGGCTCATGCTGATGAAAAAGGAGGAGTTCTGACATTGCTATCTCAAAGAACAGTGAGGGAGGTGGGGGCGTGTATTTTAATTCATGCCTCTAGTTTTCATTTTCAGTTGTCTTGGTGTGTTTTTCTTCGTGGAGTTATTATTTTCAAGAGGTATTAGGATGTTAGGGTTTCACTCTTGTATCATGGGGCTGTTCTGGTATCTGCTTCTTAGGGTCAGGGCGCTAGATGATAGTTTTACAATGGAAACCCCCAGGGTACGCTGGGGGTTACGGATGTTAGGAGTCAAAGAATTCGCTATCCAACTCTGGTATCGTGACTTTTGTGGTATGGTTTGCTCATGTTCCAACATATTTCTTGAGGTTATATTGCAACATGTTTTCGAAACCAAGACAGCGATGGTTAGAGGCAGGCTTAAGAATCATCTCTTGCTAGGCCATTGGTCTACTCGGTTGTATATGTGCCACATCCGCAGAAGATGGTTGGGTCCTTGAGGGTGTCGTGTTTGTTCATATGTTTCGTGAACATTCGGTGTTTTTTGGCTTATCATGCTTTTCCGATGGTTATGCTCTTGAGGTGTGTTGTAGCAGGGCTTATATTGAGTGCTGAAACTGCAGCTTAGACTCTGATATTGCTTCTTATTATTAGGTTAATTTGGAATATTAGCGAGGTAGCGTCCCCCTAACTGCTATCTTTCTCACTCCTCCCTACATAAACCAGGGACAAGGTCTGGAACCTTGTTTTCAACTAAACATTTTCTGGAAATTTCTGTTCCATTTCCAAGCGAACCTGGAAGGTCCCCCAGGAAAGGTGAAGTCCTAGAAAGTTCTACAGGAAAAATGATCCAAATGAGATCTATATAATAGCACTACTTTCCTGCCCTTTACTTTTCGGCATTCAAGATTCTCGGCATCAACAAGAGCAAAAGCAAAAGCAAAAGCAAAAGCAAAATGTCAGGAAATACAAATCAAAATGACCAAAAAGAGGTCAACCTCGATGGTGCGTATTCCCATACCCAACAAAAGCAGGCACTAAGAAATCCAGAAATCACAGAGCTTCTGGCGCGCGGAGCTTCCTTATTGGGGCACAAGCCAAAGAGCTGGTGCTGCAAACGGAGAAAGTGGAATGTTATTTGACGTAGTGGATTGCGGGGGTATCGAGTCTGTCGGATAAGGAGAAAAGACGGGAAGCCAGGGTTGCTATGGATAAGTTGGTAAAGCTGGGAAATGCTTTGGAGGTTCTTGAGCGTCTTAATGAGGAGTGTGGTGGTGGGGTTTTGGAGATCTTTGAGGATCCTTGGGATATATGTGGCGATTAACCTCCCCCCACGCCCGATCACAAGCGAAGAATATTCGCCGGGGCTGGGAAGTAGCTTATTGTCTGTTGGGACTCGTTCCAGCTACGCTGTTCTCAATGGGGCTTGCATCTTGAATCTAACTGGTAAATCGTATTATGCGAGAATCTTTTGAATAATTGAGTTACCCGAGGGAAGTTTAAAGATGTTTTCATAAGATGAGTATTAAATACCAATTTTAATGTTGTTTGTTAGATGTCATTCTTTATCGGATTTAAAAGACCTCGGTTTTATAAAATATACTCGGAAACTTATATCAGTATTTGACTTATGCCGTCTATATCATTATGATCAAATACAGGAACTCGCTTATTTGCCACTTCAACGAGGCTTCATGCAGTATCTTTATTTATGAAGATCTGCCTCATTTCCACATCTTGCGTAGAGTATTCCTGTCTCAAGGTCGGCAGTACTCGCCAGGAATCTTATAATATTCAATGAAATTGGCATTTACGTCGTCGACTTCCACTAAACCCATCTACCATCCACGAAAATGAACACCCTCACCCCTCACTTGATCCTCCTAACTCTATCATTCAAGTCATCAAGGCGTTTGATCAAGCGAACCATCCCATTATTCAAATACCCAAGTTGGACCTCGATTGCCTTGGCCTCTTCGTCTGCCACTGGCATGAAACTACCCTCGTTCACGTTATCCCTCCAGTCCTCCAGATTTCCTGTTATCATCTCGATCTTAGGAAAAGCTTCTTTGGATTTTTTACTTAAGGTATCGTTTGCTAGTAGCATGTTGTTTATCAGGTCTTGTTATCATCGTGCGTTAGTACCTAGAGTTTGGAAGCGAGAGGGGGAAGTATGGTGGTTGACCTTGGAGTTGTTTCTTTTCGTTGTTGGGGTTGTTACTCTCGGAGCTCTCTTTGCGTTTGTGATTTGGGATCGGAGTATTGGTTTGCTTCAAGGTGTCCATGTTCGAGGAAATGTTTGTGGGGGTTGGAACTGGCTTCGAGGTTTTGGCTTGCTTGGAGGTTTTGAGAGGGTTTTAAGCAGGCACTGGGGGCGCCGGTGTGGTCATTCTTATGCAAAGACTGAAAAGGAAATCGAGAAAGCCAGCCTGTTGGGACTCCATTCTCAGAGTGAAGTGGCGTTGGTATATCCACAAAATTCTACTATGCGATTTCTAGGGATTCTACTGTTTAACCTACTACACTTGAGTGAATCGGGGAATGCTTGAACACAAGATGAAGAGGTTATCTAACATTCTTACCCCAACTTCTAGGGCACGATAAAATTGTTGAGGGTTGCGAGTAGTTCGTTCCGTCTTATTGTGCTGCCTTGTTTGGACAAATTTTAAAGTCAACACGAGGAAAGCATGTTGATATAGAAAGGTTTGGAAGCGTAGAAGATGCCGGGCTCGTTGGGGTTGTGACGAACTCCTTTCTTGGTCAAAGCGATCGGCGCGACGGCAAAACATTGTGCTCATTCTGAGGAGGAGTTTGACTTTTTTCCTTTTTTTGTGAGTTTTTATTACGGTTTTCGACAGCAAGATGATGAGCAGTTTTACTCTTCCGTTGGTTCCTGGAGTTTTGGATGTTGGTAAACGATGTGCCTGGAATCATGAAGTTAGCAAGGTGAGGCAACCGCTCTCCAACTTTAATCTCGAGATTTCTGTTGCATGGTTTGCTAATTATAAGATGTTGGCACATCTCGTCATTCAATATCTCCTTTCAGAAAGAAACCTGCGAAATGCTCTATTTTAGCATCAGAAACATATTTTGGCAATTTCAACAATTTATTTAAGTTTCACAATTGTTCCAAAAGTTAGAAGTTACAATAAATATTCTCCTACAAGCTTCGCTTTGCCAGCATATGGCATCGTAACTTGTTGCTTTTGAAGAAATTGTTTTAATGAACTAAAACAACTATTTTAGGAATTGGATCTTACGACCGTCAATCTTGAGGTAGATTTCTCTAAAACTACTCATGATCTATCTAAATTCTGCATAGTTTTTTCCTTGTTAAAGAGAAAGGGATTCTATTCGGGGTCTTCTCTTTAGCTTTCTGCAGTCTGTTTTCATTGAGTTGAGAAGTTATTTTCAATTTCCTCCGTATTCTCGACACCTATCACTCTGGTTTTTCTAGTGATTTTCGGCTGCGTTGTCAGGAGTCAATGCCAGTCTAGTTGGCCCCAAGGTTTTTTTACTTTAGTCACGTTACAGTGTGAAAGCTTTGGCAGCTCTCTACTTCAAATAAATCTGAAACCCATCCTAGAAATTTGCATAATCACTTCATTTAGCAGGGCGATAAACACTCTAGCTTCCGCTTTCAATATATACCGTAATACCACGTTTAATCCAAACACTAAAACGAGCAACACAGCTTAGATAGTTTCTTGACTCGTGCTACACGTGCAAAGTAGTGGTGTGGAGTATGAGTCACAAATTAAATCCCTGGGCAGCTGTCGCACACCCATTGAAAGTTCTAGGTGTGACGTGCGAAGAAAAGATAAATTCCCTAGGCTCGCAATTTCCCAGCCCTCTCCTGCACCGCCTCAATTCTGATCACCCAAACACTCATCTCGGTCCTCACTTTTTTCATCTCAGCGCCAAGAGCCTCTGCTAGTTCCTTGTGTGATTCCAAAATGCACAAATTAAAAAGGGGGTCTTTTTGCTTTTGTTGCTACAAGTTATAAGTGGATCAGTTGGTTAGACAAACTTCAAATATAAAGCCTCGATGTTCCGAGCTTCTCTTTCCTTTCTCTAAATCTTATACGGTAAGAATTTAGTCATTTTTTGTACTTCATTGTTTCTTTCCTTGTCAAATTCGCCTTGTGTACGCTTGGAAGCTTGTGTAACTCTTTTGGTTTGGCCCCAAGGAAATTACACAACCATAGTTGTCTGCCCCTCAAGTATAGTGCTTCGCCGCATATCAATATTTTGTCGCTGGTAATTAATTATACTCGAAACATCGTTTATATTATTAAGTGTCACTTGCACCTCCACAATTCAAGTATTATCTGCCAAATTTATGGAGGATCACATAGCACGCGCTTATTTTACTAAGCGAGTCTGGGGTCGGTTCCCCAGACTACGAACTGGCGAGTTAAATTTTGCATCCTCAAGGTCGATGACTAGTAAACTTTCGTTTATTTATATTTCTACAATCAAGAATGAAAAAGCCACCACGTAGAAGAAACCAAAGCCAAGAAGAAAGGATTATACCAAGGACGAGTTGATACGGAGGTCTTTAACTACATTTGCGACAATAGAACTCCCCTAAAATTAGCTGACCCCTAAAATATCCGCTATCTTAATTATCTTAATAACTTCTTATATACTAAAGATTATCTTATTTAAACTAATACAAATAGTTAGATAAGTATTAAAATAATTAATATAACGTGGTTTATCAGGACCCAGCGCACTTTTGCCGACCCTCCCACCTCATCATTTTAACACGCGTTTTTTACCCTTTCCTATGGAGGTGCAAACTCAAGAAGCACGTATTATTTTAGCTATTGAAGCTATTCGAACGTCTAAAAGAAAACTAAGTCGTCGAAAAACTACAAAAATCTATAAAGTTCCTGAATCTACACTTCGCCTTAGAATGAATGGCTATACTTTACTTTCCAATTGTCGGCTAGCAAATTCGAATTTGACTAAGTTAGAGGAGGAAGTGATTATTTGATATATACTTAATATAGATACAAGAGGGTTTATGCCCTAGCTAGCTAGTGTTGAAGATATAGTGAATTTTATCCTAGAATCAAGAGAGGGAAAATATGTCAGGAAGCTCTAGGTACATTGATTTGTATAACAACAACTAGCCTTTAAAACGTATTTTAATCACGTTTACAACTTCCAAAGAGCCTTATGCTCCTAAGCTTATTAACACATAGTTTCAACTTGTAAAAAATATAAGGGCAAAATACAGTATTTTAGACTATGATTTCTACAACTTCAACAAGACAGGATTTATGATAGGTATGATTTGCTTAGCTATAGTTGTTACACACGCTAATTGACATAGCAGAGGCAAGGCAGTTCAGCCAGGCAATCGAGAATGAACTACAGCAATTGCTTGTATTAATAGCAAAGGTTGGAGTATGCCTCTATTTTTAGTAGTTTAAGAGAAGAATTATCTTGTGAATTAGTACACTAAGGGCGGCCTCCTATATAACTAGGTTATCAAGCCTACAAGTAACAGATAGACAAACAATGAGACAGGTCTAGAATAGCTGAAACACTTTAACAAGCAAACTACTACTTAAGCGAAGGGTATATATTAAATACTAGTCCCTAATAGGCATGAGAGTCACAAATCTACTGAATTCCAAGAGTATTGCAAGACACATAACATTATTACTCTTGGATTACCTCCTTACTCTTCTCATTTAACCTAGCCACTTAATATTAGATGTTTTAGTATATTAAAGTAGGCATGCTGTGAGGTGGATGGTAGGCAATAAGTCAATTTGAATCTTTTCAATTCAGTACAGAACTAATCTCTGCCCCTCCTTAGAGGTGCAGGAGAAGTCTCGCTTTATAGAAGCTCCTAAGCCCTAATATTACGTCAACTCTGTTAACTCCGTAAACTCCATCCACTAGAACTGCTCAATTCCTGATTGATTTATAATAGCAGATGAAGACTTCCTTAGATCAGATGAAAAGTCACATGACCTCATGACCTCGTGACCTCCACATATCACACATGCAGTTGTTAGAATAAGACTTTTATTAAGGCTATATTAACTATATCACGAAAGCCAAATTCTTTCTCGCCTTTAAAGCAGCGTATACAGAATCGATAACAGCTCAAAACGCTCAAGCTAGATTCCGTGGAGCTAGCTTAGTACCTTTTAATCCCTAGGCTGTGATTTCAGAGCTTCATGTAAAGTTACAGACACTAACCCCCACTCCTCGATACCAAGCAACGGGTCACAAACATGAATGGGAACACAAAGAATCTGGATCTGTCCACTGGGACGGCGATGGACATCCACAAATTGTTTAACATAAAGATTGCGCGTCGACACACAACTTCCGTTTTGCCAAAGATGATGATATCAAAAATGTTGAGAACGATTTACACAGGTGGCAGCAAAGCGCTCTGGTGAGTTGGAATGACTTCCCTACTGTTGAGTTGCGTGACATGCTTGACAAGGCGGACTAGCAGGGTCCATCTATGGTTACTAAGGAGCCTGCTTTTACAGATCACCTTCGAGCTGCGAGGTCGGCTGGGTGGGAGAATTTCGATCCTGCGAAGGGTGATGGTACGCCTAGAAACCCATAGACGTGTGCGAGAGGGTTTTCTTAAAACCGTGGGAAGATTTCTTCTTTTTCGTTTGTATTGTGGTATCAGGGGGGTAGAGAAGTCTAGGTCTGGAGTTAGAGTTAGGAATTTTATTTCCTTTCTTCGGGGTGTTCTGAAATTGGAATTAGAATCTTGCAAGCATGTGATTAGCAATGACTGTTATTTGCTTGCCCTACTCAGTTAAATTGAAAAGATATTGAATCATGAAGTAAGAGTGTAAGCAGCAATTCTAACCACTATAACAATCAACTTGCCACCTCGATGGGAGCAACAAGATGTAAACAGAGATCTGTTGAAGTTTCTAGAAGCCCGCTGACACACGGGCATCCTAAAAGCAAGATTACAGCTCTTCTTAAAAGCTCTTCCCTTGGATTGCGAGTGTTCTAGTAAGCTTATTCCCCAATACGTAATTGTTCAATGCTCTCTGGGTTGTAAATCGAAAACTGACTTAGTTCAATTATTCTAGTTGTTCTAGACCTTCCCAAATAATATGATTTACTTTAAAGACAGAAAATTTCCCTTTAGATTTTGTAAAATCAAAATAAGAAGAGGCCAAGTTCATCCTTGGCGAGTAAAGCTGAAGTTCACTACTTCCAAAGTTTCCCTTCCTCTTCACGTTCGTTACAAAACTTCATATTCAATGTTCAAATACAATTTGTATGTATGAAACGAATGTACAGTACAGTATTTCTAAAGCTTCAAATTCCGATAACAACACGCTCAGACCCCAGCAAGCACCCTAGTACCTCCACCAATTCCTCATTACATCGCCATAGACCCCGAAGGAAGCTGCGGGAGCCCTAAACAACCAGTTAGCTCTTCCCCCAAAAACACCAGCATAGAGATAAATAACTCACAACCATCCAAATTCTCCTTAACACTCGACTTAACAGCACACTTATTCATCTCCGCCACCCCCTGGCTCTTAAGCGGTTTCCCCCCCTCACAAGCCTGAAACATACAAGAGGAATCCATAGCCCTCTGTAAACTATCTCCCTTCCATCCAAAAACATAATCCGCATGCGTCCCATATCCTTTATTATCACCATAACTAAGTACAAAAGGATTCGATCCATCAGCAGGCCACATATTATTGAATTGCGCCGTATCCCAGAGAGTTTCATAAGCGACTTGAGGGACCCGGACAGGATGGGACGATGGACAAGCTCCGGCTTCAGCGAAGGCGTCTTTTACTGTGTTGTACATGTGAGATTGATGGTCTGGTGGATCGAGGGTTTTGCCGTCCCAGCAGCTAGGCGGTGTTAGTGGGGTGAGAAGCGAGGGAAGGGGGGTATTACGAGGGGAAGTGATGGACAGTCATGATTCCACCTTTGCATGCTTTCGTGGGGAAATCAGGAAGCTCAGGAAATCTGGTTCCTTTATCTGCTAGACAGACGAAGCGAAGTCCTACATGTTTCTTTGCGCTGTCTAGAGTATCGGTCGTTGGAGTACCGACTGTCATGCGAAAGCCCTATGATCATTAGCTTCTTCCACTTTCTTGAATGGAAGAGTATCCCTACCGGTTTGAAAGAAGTGATCTTGGCATTGCCATTCGAGTTAAAATCCTTCTGCGTATAATAAATAGTCATGCCCCCATTAATCCCATTCGGCAAAGCCGTATTCTGCATGATCGGCACCCGCTTGTACGAGCCATTAGTGTGTTTGAAGAACATCGTAGCGGTCCAATAATTGGAAAAATCTTCCGTGAAGGTACATGTTGTACAAGTTCCTTTCTCCCCAATATCGCCTGACATGCTTGCGTTGAAGGCATTCCCACCAACAATTTGATGGAGATGCGCCGATGGAATATTTCCGGGCTCGACGAGAGGATCGAGACGTTGGATGCTTAGAGTTGAGCATCCGAATCGAAGAGCGGCTTGGGATGAACCCGCGAGGGCAAGAGCGAGAGTAAACCACTTCATCGTTGTGATTTGAAAAAAGCGCCTTTTCTGGCAACAACGAAAATCTCGAAAGAGGATAACCAAGGCGACTGCTTTACCATCATATACTATCATATGAATATCCTTCCATACTAGAAATAATTGCCGTTGTCTTGGATACGTTGTCAAGCATTTACCCACTGTTTATCCAAATGCGTAGCCAAGAACACGGTATTTATAAAGCTTTCCCCGCATTACTACGTTTGATCCTTAAATATTCCATATAAATAAAAGCTTATTTCCATTTCGAATCCCGTAAATCATTTCATAGGCTCGGCTATTAGCCTATTAGGAGAAAATAAATCGGGACTATATTCTCCTAGGAGCCTACAACTGGAGAAACCAGATGATTTGCTCTGGTTAGGAAGATATCTTCATTAGATATAAATACCGATTTCTTCAAGTGCCGAAGAGTGTGATTTACAAAGCTAATCAATCGATTGATTGATTTCATAAATTGCTGTGCGTCATTGTTTATTCTTGTTTTATTTTGTACCACCACCACCACCACGAACTTATCTCCCAATTTATAATCACTTTATACTCACTCCCCATATTGCACGTGTTGAAGCTCGAATCATCAACAACCAGCACCTATGGGCAGGATACTTCCTTTATGCCAAATCGCAAAAAGTAATTTTTCGAGTAGCCATCTCGAAACCAATGTGCTCACTAAACAAATGTAAAAGATGCGACGAGCCCAAGAATATATCTGCCACGATAATAGAAACCAGGATGAAGGTCGTGGCATGACTTGGTATGCTTTGTTCACTAATTCCAACTTTCCCAAATTTAATCATTCTAGACTTCATAGAATAACTAACCTAAATGAACTTTACTTAGATAAGAAACTGTGCTCCATAATCTTTGAGACGCTTTAAAAGTCATTTAATTGACTTAATTACCTAGAAGAAGATAAATAAATCGTTGAACTTACTCGACATACTGCTTAGTACAATGCAGTAATAACCCCCTAATTGATGAGTAAAGCATACCAATCGGAAATAAAGGAACCCGAACTATAGCCTGGAGGTTGGCTGATAATGAGTATGGTGACACTGTATCCCATCTCTCAAGATGACACTGCACTACCAATAGCGGCACTAAGAATGAGAAATACAACCATTGGTGTCAGCACATTTTCTCCGCGCCTCCTTTTGAGAATGTCAAATTAGCATTCTCAATTCCGCATAACATACGGTGGACGCGGTCTAAAGCATGTAGACGACAGGGCAGTACGCTGTAATGCTGCGTAAAGTGCCCTGAAGGCCTCTAGTTCGCGGTCAGTCCTGCAAGAGGCGTTTGTAAGCGAGCCTATAAAGTTACATATGAGCCCTGAAATACAGGGAGGTCTACTGAACTTCAGGGTATCTTACAGAACACAAGCCTCAAGTTTCCATAGTAAATACTGCGCAATGTCTGTGAATAGCAAATCCTCTCGCCACAATTTGAACCAGGGCCATCAAGCAAACAACCAATTGATGATCGTGACACAGGTCCATCCCATAAATAATAAGAAATTACACGGAAGTCTCTTCCACTCAGTTGAGAGAAATCCACTATAATTTAGTACATGAAAATCGTGTATTCATTTGCCTGACACCAAACTTTTCGTCAAGCTTTTGCTCAAACTTTTGGGCAGCGAGATATTGAAAAATTTGATGAGTAGAACAGAAGAAAAATCAGATACAAACATAGAAGCATTCTGATGATCATTTTCGAGAATACTCTTCAACTGTGTTACTCGACGCTAAATTCCCTCCATGCCGCATTACTTAATGCTTGTACAAGGGCAACTGAGGCCTGCTCACCACAAGCCCGCACAGCGCTGATATTAACACATATTGCAAAGTGGGGTCCCTCTCGCTCTTGTTTAAGTATCAAGAATAGAGCCCCTGTAGTAAGTACCATACTGTGTAAGATCGCTCGACCCAAATATTCAAGTATGGTTCAGGTGCCAGGACCACCGAAGGTGGAAGAAATCAATGAATGAGGAACTGCCAAACCAAGTTTTGATGCGCATGCCATACCAAACACCGGGTATTAGATGGTTCGTCGCATCGAGCGGTGTGCGGCGTGCTTCGGGTTGAATGGGAAAGGCATCTGCAGAGGATGGCACACAGAAGATTTGGTTCCTGGAATTCGATTGGCATCGAAGCGCTGAGGAGGGAAAAGGGGCAGGCTCACCTCCACTAAGATATCCCACCAGCTACTATCGGTTCCGACGTCGTTGAACCTAATTCGCAAAGAGAAAGGAAGAAGAAGAACAGGAAGAAAATAGAGTCTCCCAACCTAACTCGACACCCCTTGAAACTGAACCTACAACCATTCGCCACAGTGTCGTGATAGGAAGAATGTGCCAACGAGGAAGAGGCTCTTACTTCTCAACGTGGTGTTCGTGCTATTGAAAGGGTCTTATCGATCCTTCAACCGTCAGGGGGATGAGTGATGGTGAGCGCCTTGCCCAGGTTCAGGGTGGGAGATGGGTTGTGTCGACGTGGAGAGAGAAAATTTTTTGTTGAACAAGAAAGGAAAAGAAAGAGAAAGATGGGGAGGGCGAGGGTTTTGGATTTCCTTAGCGTTAGGCTTTGGGGTTGGGGGGGTGTTCGTTCTTTCCTTTCTTGCGAGAACCAGGGACAGGCGTACACGCTTGCGGTAAGAATTGCCTTGTTGCTGTTGGGAAGGGAAGGAGCGACCTCGAGAGCGTGATTGCCTGAGGTGCCTAGTCGACTCGAGGAGCGGGGAACGCAAGGGGTTTGAAGAATTTGGGTTGGGACCCGGGATTTGGGGTTGTGGTCGTTCCTTCCTGGTGATAGATAGGAGCACGCGCTTGCGGCAAGAGTTGCTTCGCTGGTGTTGTGTTTGGCAAGAACGAGAAGGCCTTGGTTGTTCCTTCCTACCCTGATCAACTCTTGTACCTAGCTGGTGCCTGGGAATTCATCAGTGCTTTCTCTTCAGAATCTCATTGCTTGCGTCTTGTGAACGTCAGCAACCTACGGATAAGCAATTGACAATCGTCTTCTAGCTTGCTGCCCACTATACAAATGGCTGGCTTCCTTATTCCGAGTCTCTACGGTCTCCTCGTAAATGAGGGTGTCGTGATCTCATTGTGTCAGCTCTCTACACATTCCGAGGGCAAAACCTTTCTTTTGTGCTTTGGAAATTCCTCGCATGTCGTGCCTGCCCACTTCTTTTTGGAAGAGCTTAGTATCCATGAGGAGATGTTTACCTTGAGAAGTGGTGTTTCAAGCACTCTCACAGTGGACAGAAAAAGTTGCTGTAACCTTAAAGGGTTTTGCTGAGCCATGTACTCTGTCAAAGGAGCCTTAAGCTTCTTGCTAAGCATCTAGTGATAAACAAAGAGTTCTGATTCTTATAGTAGCCTTAGGCGTTTTAGGCGCTAAGGAGACTAATTCTTCGACCTTACTTAACTATAGAGTTTTAAGACAGGTTATAGACGTTTTATTAGGGTCTAATAGAGACTCGGTATTACTTATAAGTAACGAAGCTTAATACTATAATTCTTTAAATACTAAAATTAGTTAATTAGTAAAGATTTACCTGCGAGTATATACTAGGAGACAACTATAAGTATAATATAGTAGTAATAGTAGTATCTAGTAATAGCTCTGCTACTTGTATACTTATACCGCACCTGCTTATGCACTATATGTAACGAAACTACCTAACTGGCTAAACAAAGGTGACTAAGTCTCGATGGTTGGTATACAGTATAAAGGTAAAGCGCGCCGGGTTGTTCACTTGGAAGTGAACTCGTTACTTGTATCAAAGAAGTCAAACAAGATGATTAGATTGATAACTAAGTTGACCACGAAGCTCCTATCTACAGCAGAAGTGCTAGTTTCATATAGAACCTTCTTTTTCTTTGTTCTTCCTGGATCGCCAACTCGCCTAGCGATCCAGCATAGTCACGTGATATATAACCAAGAGAAATCCCGGATCGGTTAGCTACTCTAACCAATCCCTATTTGTTATAACTACTCAATAGTGCCTTGTCCTGTCCGGGCGCCACCTGGACTTACTTATCACGTGCTAACACGTGATTCGTGACACACAGCTAGTTTGCTAGGTTAGGGTTAGTGGTGAGAATTAGGGAGAATTAGGGCTAGGGCTCGGGTCTGGGCCGGGGCTAAGATAAGGGTTAGAGTGATATTATTGCGTTGAAAAGTTATGTTAAGAAGCTATATAGTATACGCATTAAGAGTGGGTTTCGGCGCCAAATAACAAAGTGTCAGCGCCAAATAGTAAAAGTTCTTTTTTAATAGCTGGAGATCCCCAACGAACCAAGAGTAAATGAAACGTAAAAATGTGGCATAATCATAGCGTGAGGAAAATAAAATTATTTTGTAACCCGTAAGAGGAAGATTCCGTACCAAGTCCAAGATATGTCGAATATTGGTGGTGTCACAAAAAGCAATTACATATTATCAATGCATTGGCACGCTGACATACCTTATTGGCGGGTTTGAGGGGTAATACCCAAAAGGTTTACTTAAAATATTGCGCTTTCCACCAGCTCGCTTTCTTTTTTGTTTTTGTCCACAGGTTGGATTAAGCTGGGGTAAATTCACCTGACCTTCAAGCATCACCAACGTTCGAGCGACTTTTCCCCCCGCCCCATCAATTTCAAAGACGAAGTGCAGCGCTTTACAAGCCGACGGCTTGATATCAATTGTGGTTCTGGTAAAGAACCATTTTATCTAGATAACACTTTTTATTCCACGAAACAACACACTAGAACCAAGAGTAAATCAAACATCAAAATATAATAAACCAGCTCACCATAAGACGAAGATTCCGTACCCAAGTAACTTGGCAAAATATTTCAAAAATCTTATTGGTAACACAGAAACCAATCAATTACAACGTCGCTTCATTGGCAAGCTGACATGGCCGTATTGGCGGGGTAAATTCCGAAAAGGTATATTAAATCTGCAGGCCTGCATCAAGAACCCTGGAAAATCCTGTCAGGGTTCTTTCTTATCGCTGCGTTTCTCCCGAGGCAAGCTTTTTGAGGTCACACAGTATATTCAGCTTTCGCATCTTCTCCCCCTTCAAGTGGTCCATTTTAATTTTTTGTAGATATCCCGCCAGTAATGTCTTACTCAAACTAGACTTCACACTCGAAAATGCTTACAGCTCGTATCGACATGATTCTGGGCGTTGGTTTTCCCTGTTGGGTTTTATTGAATGCGAAAATGCGTGCTTGGCAATGCAGGAACCAACAAATGAAGCAGGTGAGCAATAGAAAGAATGCATCAACGGCACGGCTGACCAGTGTAAGCAAGAATATAATGAGTCTCAAGCTGCTCAATTTTTAAAATCTCAACAGTCAAGGGTTCCAAGAACTCTGAACTGCAAAGATGCAACGGATTTCAATCTTCGCTTCACTGGCGGTTGCATGGGCAACTTTCGCGACACCATGCGAAATTCCCACTACTCCCCTCTCTGACACCATTACCTCGTTTTTCAGAATCCAGGTACAAAATGCATCAGAACCAGATGTCCACAATCTATTCATGAACCTCCTACCAGCAGGTGGAGGCGACCAACATTTGTTTGTTGGACCCGTTGGCAATCCTACTTCGGACCTGGTTCTCACCTCAGGCTCAATTGAAAAGGGGATCATTCATGCAGTCATTGGTGGAGAGGTGAATATCACCTTTCTCACGTTCACATCGAAACCTCGAGAGAAAGTCGCTAATTCAAGGTTTAGTTCTCAGAAATCGACCAAACCACGAAAATGTTCACCACGGAGCGGGGTGACCCAAGGGCCATATTTGCACCGACATATGCTTGTAATCCAGATACGGATGCGTTACAAATTGAACTAAGGTTCGTGACATGGCAAGACCACCCAGCTGGTGGTTGGATTTGTGTAAGACCAACATTTGAAGAAGCTCATGAGTTTCGTTATTATCCTCCGGGAAACTCACGTTAGTATTTCCCTCTCCCGATGAACACTGCATACTGAGGCCGAGAACCACAATTTTGCTGAGATTTGCTGACGATTATCTTTAATCTAGTCGAAGACCCCAACAGAAGATGTATAAAAGTGACGCTGGTAGTTATCCCAAGCGGTGGAGATAGTACAAGTACAACCTTATCTACATCCACAATCTCATCCACAACATCCACAACATCCACAACATCAACCTCAGCTACCATCACAACTCCCACTTCAACCTCTACTGGTGTTCCCCTCCCATATACCGACATGACATCCAAAGGATATGCATTCGTAGGATGCTCACCCGAAGAGAGGAGAGTAACACCACCCGACGCAGGCGGAAGAACTCTCCCCACTGTTCTCCTCGGAGACGACGCCATGACGAATGAGAAGTGTATCGATTTCTGCAGTGCTAGTGGGTATACATATGCGGGATCAGAATGGAGTCGAGAGTGTTGGTGTGCCAATTCATATCTTCCAACTCGACAACCTGCAACAACACTGGCGAGTCTTGCGAGTTGCAACTACAAGTGCTCGGGAGATAGCACGCAGTACTGTGGAGGAGATGCGTGGTTGAGTCTTTACCAGGCTTGTGCTTCTGGTTCTCCTTGTGTGAATGCGGAGTTTACTTGATCCTTTTTTTGTTGTTGATGGGGAATTTAATGTATAGTCTGGAAATACATCAATCTTTGCTATGTCTCAGGTTATATGGTACATATGGTTAGAAAAGAACAGTTAAGAAGGATGAAGACAGGGGGAGAGAATTCTGAAAATAATTAATTGAAAACAATCACGCGAGCACCAGGAGGACTTGTGAGACAGAATAACTTAAGATTAGTAATGGGGAATATACTGTGAATTTCAAGCCGAGTACTGTTTCAGAAGAAGGTGTCTGTAGTGAAAGGCGTAGTGAGGGGAAGAGGGGAATGAGTGTTGGTATGCTCAACTGCGGAATTGGCTAATAAAGTTGTTACCTTAAAGTATTCAGATGTAGGTTTATTAAATTATATTGTTTGGGAGTGTTTGTATTAATTAAGTTATTGAATGAAGTCCTAAATGTTTTAAAAGTTTTAGGTACTCAGCTTTATTTAATATGAATATCCTAGAGAATTTAGAAGACTTAAGCTCTTTCAACAAAATATGGAGACTAATTCTAGCAAATTTGGTGTATGTCTAGACAGAATTAGTCAAATACATGATTAGTAAATAAACATACCATATCGAGTTTAAGTGATATTGTTTCAGTGTAGGTAGCAGTGGTCGAAGGGGGTCACCGAAAATACCAGCGAATTCTACATCAATATACATCAAGCATCTTCAGTCTACAATGACGAAGTCGTATGCCCAAAATAAGTATAAGAGAATTTTTTTTAATAGGCTATTTGTGATTTAGCTTGTATCACCTTAAATCCGCAAATCCGTCTCCCGCGGCCTTCGGATTTAAGAAATTGCCTAATGGGGATTATTTCAAAATTCCTCCAAAGAAGACCCTCGGATTTTGCACGTAAAAACAGTATCCCCGTATGTATGTGGCTAGGTACAGTATCATGTTATTATGTATATTTTATTTGTCGTTGATTGGTTACTCTATTTCAAAGCACAACTAAGCGAGAATTGAGCAAGTTTTTATATTTAACTCATCCTCAATCCAATGTCATAAACAAAGAAAGAAAAGAAGAAAAGAACAATAGTAGCACCCAACACCGGACAAAAATAATGGCCTCTTATCCACCAACACCAGCTCCAATGGGTAAGTATCTCCAATACCCTTTTCATTAACACGCATATTAATCTTTCCAGGCGTCGACTTCGTCAAAACAATCCACCACGACACCTACCCCGCAATTGAGCCAACAATAAAATCCAATCACACCGGCCATTACATTTTCATAACCGGCGCCTCAAAAGGCATCGGTCTCGCAAGCGCAATTTCCTATGCCAAAGCAGGAGCAAAAGGTATCGCCCTCAGCGCACGCACCGATCTCGAAACAGCCAAAAAAGAAGTCCTCGCCGCCGCAAAATCAGCTGGCAAATCTGCACCCCTGATCTTAACCTTCAAGCTCGACGTCACGAAATGGGAAGAAGTTTCCCAAGCCGCTCTCCAAATCGAAAAGGAGTTTGGACGATTGGATATCCTCTTGAATAACGCGGGGTATCTTAGCAAGTTTATCCCCATTGTTGACTCGGATGTTAATGAGTGGTGGAGTAATTATGAGATTAATCTTAAGGGGGTGTATTTACCTACCAAAGCTTTTCTGCCTTTGATGTTGAAGGGGGGTGAGAAGACGATTGTTAATCTTTCTAGTGCTGGAGCACATGCTCTTACACCTGGTGGAAGTGGGTATCAGACTACAAAGTTTGCGTTGTTGAGGTTTACGGAGTATATTATGGTTGAATATGGGGAGAGGGGGATGCTCGCTTATTGTGTGCATCCTGGGGGGATTATGACGCATCTTGCTACGAATATGCCAAAAGGAATGCACCATAGTAAGTTATTGGTTGTTTTACTTGTTGAGGGACATTTGCTGACAACTTCTAGTTCTGAGCGATACTTGCGAGATGGCTAGCGATGCCGTGGTATTTTTGACAACCGAGAAAAGAGACTGGTTGGCTGGTAGATATATCAGTTGTAATTGGGATATGCCCGAATTTGTGAGCAAGAGGGAGGAGATAGAAAATACTGATAAGCTAAGGATGAGAATGGTCATTTAAATGGTGTATAATAGATAGAGATCTCTTAGAGAGTTTCACTAACGGGTTCCAAGACTCTTAATAAGAAATTCGTCCAATCGTAGGAAATAAGACCAAATACTCATAACACCAAAGATTCTCGTATTTTTATGAAATCATGTACAGTGAGGACCTCAATCCCCAGAACCTTGAAACAAAAGCCACAATCAAGAAGAAAACCCCGAAGGTCAAAGATTACCCTTGTTATTTTAAAGATGCCAAAAAGAATTTAGAATTTAAAGGGAAAACTTTCTCGTAAACCTGCAGATTTACCATAATAATCAGATAATGAAGTCGAAGAATACTTGGGTTGATCGAAGGTGGATTCAGCCTTGCTCAACACGATCACGAAGAAAGAACAGCCAGCCAATTGCAACTTATGAATGAACAGGCATCATATTCTCATAGGGTTTTGCCGGCGTATAAAACCTAAGGTAAGCTACGATCACAGCACAGTCAACGAGTCAAGCTAATTTACGATGACCTATGAGATCCTTCGATTACTTTGAAGTGGACAAAAAAGTTATCGTGGATGAACATATGATATGTCTAGGGAATATAAAATCAAATATCTGACCTCAAATATGCCATGATACAACCACAGATACTTGACGATAAAGAAAAAGGGGTCACGAGGCGTTACTTTATGTATAACATGGATCAAGTCATCGCCATCAAGGAGGGGCAAGAGATCTAAAACACGGATCAATGCTAGAAGTTCATAGCGTTTGGATCCCCAAAACATCTTCCCTCTTTCATCCAATCACATCCCTCTCCTCGCTCGATTTTGTTTCTGGGGAGGAGTTCTTCTGGGGATTCTCAAACCACGCCAAGGCTGGGCAGTTTACCGCAGATCTTGATCGACAACTGGTGGGACTTCAACGACTCTGAGCATGGGAATTTTCAAACCTTTGTAATGAGAATTCATGATTAGAAGGAGACTTGAGAAACAGATCTAGATTGAAAAAATTATATACACGAGAGTCCTTTTCGTCCAAAGTAATCTAACAGACAAAAAAAGAAAAAAGGAAGATTAATATAGGATAAATAATAGAAAAGAAAATAAGCTAAAAAACTTGAATTGTTGACAAATATTGATGGAATGAGAAGGGAGAAGGTAGACGTGCTGGCTAAACGTCTTTCCTATGTAGCCTTCTCATGTAACCGGCACCAATAAAATAGTCAAAGATCAATAGTGTAAGAAAAAAGAACGGCGCATTGAAAGTCTAAAAAAAAGGCAAGGACATATCAACTCTTAATCCACTCGTTGAGTGTACGTTAGTTTTTTTTGTTATACACAGTTTGTTTTTTCTCTCTCGATCCAAAAAGTCCCATAAATCTATCCCATAACGGTTGGGGTGAAATCTTGTTGTCTTTGTACGGAGTTAGTGTTGATCAAAGCAGCGTTGGAGAGTTGAGTGATGGATGGAAGAATTTGGGAGTTTCTAAAGTATGAATTAGTTGATTTTCTTATTAATCTAAGAGTTTGAATGTTCTTACCTCTCTGTTCCCATGAGGGCAACTTGGTTCTTGGCGGTAACTGGGTCTGGGTTGTTCATGATGGTGGTCAAGCCGTCCAAAACAGTTGGGGTGGAAGTCATAATCTTCTGGTTGCTGGAGGTACCGGCACTTCCTGCGGCTTGAGCGAGGACAGCACGTTGAGCATCCTCATCAGACTCGGCGTCGAATGCTCTTTGAGCGAGAGACTTGATGGTCATTGGGTCAGTCTCGATGGAAAGTTGGTTGAGGGATGCAGAGACGGTATTGGCATCTTTAGCGAAGTTGGTGGCAGCCATGACTGGATCTCCATTTGGTGACACGTTACCAACACCAGTTCCAGAGCCTGGTACAGGGCTGGCAGAGTTGGTAGCAGCTCCTCCAGTCATTCCTCCGGCATTTGCGTTTCCATTGGCATTTGCGCTTGGCTGTGCGGCTCCGGCTCCATTTCCCTTTGCTGCTCCTCCTGATGCCGCTGCGGTTCCTGCACCAGTGCCAGTGGCCCCAGTTGCACCAGTTCCGGTTGCCCCAGTTCCGGTTGCCCCATTTCCCTTAGCACCCCCAGTGGCCGCTCCGCCAGTCGAGGCCCCCGTTGAGGATTTTGGTGTGGCCCCAGTTGAAGCTCCTGTGGCTCCACTAGCAGCTCCAGCTCCCTTTGCGGCCGATGCCTTTGGTGCGGTGGCTCCAGACGCGCCAGTTGCACCATTTCCTGAGGCACCTGTCGCCCCAGTACCAGCGCCTGTTGATGATTTTGGAGCTGCAGCTCCGCCGGCCGCGCTTGCTCCTCCAGCGGCGTTTGCTCCCTTTGCACGAGTAGTCAAGGTAGCGAGGCCATTTGATTCTGCTCGAACATCGACAGGGAGAGCGAGGGCTTGCCCAGCAACGGAAAGTAAAGAGAGGGCGACGAAGAACTTCATTTTGATGGTTGTGAAATGTGAATATAGAAATAAGAATAGAAAGTAGTTTGAAATGAGTGAATATTAAAAGTTGATATGTTGCAAAAAAACGAATTATTATTGTCGAGGGAAGGCCAGCTTATTAATGTCGTTCGATGATGAGAGGAAAATATTTTATCTCAAAGCGGGATTCTGGCTAACTATAAGTATCTGTTTCCTACCAGTGTTAGTTTCGCGTCGAAAACATCTGAAGTTCTTCAAACAGTCAACCGAGTGAAAAATCAGGGTGGATTTTTGTTGTTCCAGGCGTGTCCGAGAAGGAACGTTTCGGGTAGGTGAGTCTGATGGGATGCGAGGCGCAGAGATGAATATAATTCAGATGACTTTAATGCAACGCTAATTATCCAAAGATGAGATACAGAAAAGATCTAGTTGAGGCTCGGTGCGTGAACGCTTGATGTTTCGGGGGTTTCAAGTTTTTCGAACCACAAACTGTTACTGGTCGTGGAAAATGGTTAGTATAGGCGATCGAAACGACCTATTTGAGCGTTTCTTGCGAGGTACTTTACAGATTCGGCTTCTGAAAACATTCCCATGATATGCAGTATATGCAGTACTACTCGAGTGTCGATTGTATAATAATCGAAGGATCAATAACGTGTAGCAGCGCACCTTGTAAATGTATAACTTGCTTCAAGAAAATTCCCGAAAGTAGCACGGAAAACAATCATATTGATCGCAGAACTGCTAACCACCAGAAGGCCAAAAATTTGACTTGCAACACCATAACGACGACGCCATTTACGAATAATTGTACTGAGATCATGAGCTGAGGTTGAGGTTGAGATTCAGATCCCTCATGGACTCCAGGTCAAAGCACCCCAAGTTTCACCAACGGCAAAACGCACAAACTTTCTTTTCACGAACATAGGTATCGCCAAGCCTTCGTCCTTATGTTCATAAGTTCTTGGCCTGTAACAGAAATCACTTGTGCACCACAAGCCTTTAAACGTTATCCTCATCAGAGGACAGTTCGGTGATCAAATAAAGCTTGGACATGAAAGTCCACCCAATTTTCGATCTGACCGTCCATAACCCTATGGCTGGGCAGGTGTGTTGCTCATGCTATGTTAGGTGGACTCAAAAGGCGGCATGAATTCAGGCGAATCTTTGGATAAAAATTCGAGGGTCATGGTTATGGAAGAAACATGCATTTCTGGAAGTACATCGTACCCGATACTACTACGCAGGAGTCACGCTCTCGTGCCCAGAAATATATGCAGATCCAATGATAATCCAATCAATCTTGACACCGTGTGGGGAAGACTAACTATTCTTCCCCGGAATTTAGGAAACGGATATGGAGATCACTTGATCATCGGAGAAGAGGCTCAACAGGTTTCTGGAAATATCGAATTATTTCGTCTTGTAAAAATTTTGCCCGTGACATAGAAAGAAAACCGGTATTTTCAGGCGCTCGTACCAATGAATGCTGAACAAGTCTAGAAACATCTCGAAATCCCCGATATACAGGTGCCAGTGCAAACCCCAAAGAACAGATAAGCTTTTACTACTCTACAGAGCCTTGAAAAGATGTGCGGAGCTTTGGTGTACCACTCATATGAGAGACAAGTGGTTCAAGTAAAATGAACTGATCAATTCTTAATGATAAAACAAGCCCATCATAAGACACCGTACATCGATAGGCCAAAAGTCATGAATTACTGTTCTCTCCCAGGCTATTTTATTTTTCAAATAGCACTAAACTAATGAAGCTCTAGGACCAAGCACTATCAAACAACAGACACAATATGGGGTGAGTGGTTTCAGGGATGGGTATATTGCTCACTTGTCTCCAGATATACTATTTGTACAATTTTGGGACCACCTCGTGTGTTTCTTCGATTCAGATGTTCGCAAAATCGAGAGAGGGCCATGCGCGCTGTCAATACAAAAATGTCTGCGGTGTCCCTTCATGACCATCGAGAAGATGCTATACAATCAAGTTGTGATGCCTACGGCCAATGTGTCGTCCAATGTTTTCGAAGTGTTGCGATGCGATGCGAGGCTAAAAAGTTCGAATTCCAGACCAGTTTTCATCACATCCCTTTGAACTTGAGAATACCATTTCCGACATGAGCTCCCTTGGCCTTCGACTTTCTCCTCTTCTTGCGTTGCTTTCGGCCTCCCTTTTCGTCATCGCTGCTATCCGCGTCACTATCCTTTTCGCTGTCTTCTGAATCAGAACCATCTAGACCTCTCTTGTTGGCCTTGACTTCTTCTTCCGAGTCTTCTTCCGAATCCTCGTCCAATGACATTTTCTCCTGCCACACCTTGATGATAGATCCTCCACCACTAATCAGTCTGCCACCAACGTCAAAATTCAAGCCTACCACTGCCTCAATTTCATCGTGCCTCAATGAATCCTCCAAGACCTTATTTGGGCCAAGCTGAACAATGCGGATATTCCCGTCGCCTAAACCCACAACCACATTCTTTCCGCCATTGCCAACACCATCAGGCATAACCACAAGAGAATCTAAACTTTCACCACCACCTATTCCAGCATCGACAATAATTCTTTCGTCTTGGTCGTCCCAAATTCCTCTTTCCCACAATGTCAATACACCGGTAGAGCTACCCACCAGAACCTTTTCACCCTTGCTCCGTCCTGGTTTAGATGGCAAGCCTCCCACGTACACACTACTGAGCAGTTCATCTTCCTGATCCTCGCTCTTGACCAGGATACCCCGTCGTAAGTCAGTGACTGCCAAAGTTGTGCCTCCAGTTGTGACCCATTGTTTGCTGAAACCGCTCGTACTCGTGTCCGTTGGTGGCAGTGGCGTTAATGAGGAGATATAGTCATCGTGGGGTCGATGGGTTTGACTTGGTTTCCCGCTGCTAAAACCTGAAGGGGTCCGCAGATCGAATAGGTGCAATGCTCCCGAGTCGGCTGCGAGAAGTAGTGTTTGAGGAGAAAGGGCATGCAAAAGGGTAGGTGGGTCGACAGAATTCGAGGAAGAGTCGAAGGGGGTGAGGATTTTGGAGACCACTCGTCCGGTGGAAGAGGATGCAACTTTCAAAAGACCATCGGTACCTGCTGAGTAGAGGACTAAGATCGGGTTAGTTGTGGAAGCTTTCCAGAAGTAGTCAAAACATACATTCGCCATCCGCGCTGTATGTCAAAGTTCTACAGCTTCCCTTGTGTCTTCTAGTTCGCCATTCCGTATCTATAGTGTTGGTGCCCGTCGACAGTATACTAACGTCGCCATTGTCATCGCCCTCCTCCTCTTTCGAGTCCCCCGCGACCTCTGGTAATCGGAATGATTGAACGTGTCCACCAGACAAGCCGACCGCGAGAACAGGCTCGTTGGGATGGACGGTTTGCGCGAAGAGCTCTGAAGAGAGCGGGAGGGTGCAGAGGTTCTCGAACATCGAGGTGGTGTTGCAATTGCAAATAATTGAGGTTGGAGGGTTGCTTGAATTTCTCGAGCTCAAGCTTCGCAACGCGACCCCTGTCCACATAGCCGAGGTAATCCCGCCCTCAAGTTCACTATTTGAAGAATTTATCAGGAGAGAGTTGATTGTTTATCAATGGCTCGTACCTCCAAACATTCAGCAGGACATCGATGCGGCTCTCCCCATAAGCCTCCACGGCCTTCATGATGCTAGCTTCGTCTAGGAAGTCAATTTCTATGATCTTTGCGCCTGTAGGCTCAAGCTGAGATGGAAGACGAGCGATTGGTTCTTCCTGTGTTTGCACCTAATGAAACAATTAGCATCTTATGTCTTCGAGACTTTGGACTGATGGAACACCAGACTGACCCACGATGAGGACATTCTTGGTAGTCATTCTCACTTCTCGCTCAACGTATTTTTGAAATGTTATGATATGCGACCTTGATGAAGTTCGGGGGAGCAGACGGGCAGTCTTTGCCTTGCTATTCGTGAAGTGAATAGGCTTCTTCAGGGTGGGGTAATCGGGGAGAATTCACTAAGACTGTACGTTTGTTTTAAGTGAAGGTCTCTTCAAACTTGAATCTACGAGGTTGTGCTGTTCACCAACCTGAATACACGGAATTTGCAGGGTCTATCAATAACTATTCAACTGGATCACAAGACGACGATCATCAAACTTTTGAACAGAAAGAGGTGTTGTTTATTATACCTACATGATTATTTGTTTCACACCACCACCAAGAGTTTCAACCGACGCGAGGGGATATTCCTCAGTCTTTTCACTTATCAGTTGTGTTACCCCCTATCTCTTTGTACTCGCCACGCAAGCTGAATACTGAAATTGAACTTGGTTACACATTTGAGGGCTCGAAGGAGTTATGACTTCGCAGTGCTTGTTTGAAGTGAAAGTTAGAGCATCCACGTAGGGTTTGGTGAAGTGTAAAAGTTCAATTTGATGACTCTTGAAACGCCAAAAGAACACTTAGTATTCAGAATAACTCATGAAATAAAATTAAACAAGCATTAAAAATCGGGAAAACAAGCCAGCTCTAGTATACTTTATTCGCCAATTAATTAGCCTTCAGCAACCTCTATCCCTTCTACCTTTCAAGTATAAAGAATACGAGCTTTGTTCCGAATACACCTTCTTTACTTTGATTGCGCGCATAACTTATTTTGTCCTCGATATCCTCGCATAATACTCTAAGTTGTCACGAAAATCCCGAGGCAATAGAGGGATTGGGTGTACAGAGAGTGAAGCGACTCTTACGATGACTATATCTGTGAGAACTTCATTATCCTATACTTTCTGCTTGTTTCAGTACGGGGTTTTATCTTAACTGGTTTTCTTTTAAAAGAAAAGCACCATCAAGTTCCTGAGTTCTCTGGTCGCCTGGAAACGGAACCAAAGATGTTTATTTTGTAGGGGAGGGGTTCATATTTTGTAAGTTATCGTATAAAGCTTGAAGCGCCCATCCCTAAGCACCTAAATAGTTTTTCTCTCTACTACTTAGTCGTAAAAGCCTTTTTAATTCCCGCCGAGGTTCTCCTAAGCTTCTTCTTGTCTGTTCTGAGCTTCTGATCTTCAATCTTAAAACCATGCCTCATGGAGCCCGGTAATTTCACATAATCCCTCAATTTCTGTAATGCAGATGTCGGGTCCTTGTCTTCCTTTCCCAAATCATTGACACTTTTACGCCTGTTTCGCTCCATGTTCTTCGGTTTTTGTGTCCGAAGATTTGATGTTTTGTATTCTCCTGGCAAGTCAGTTTTGATGACTGCATACTTTTTCAATTATGAACTCAGATCGAGAGGATGAAATTTGAATTTAAGTACCTTGGTTCAATGGTTTTTATTCCTACTAACCGTTTCATATAATGAACATAATCAACTGGTTTGAGACATGAATGACGGGACCCATGAATGAGACAATTCCACGAAGAACAAATATGAGAGAAGTTTAAAAGTGGCAGCTAGAGGTGTCTAGAAGCCCTCGAATTTCAATGTAGCCTTCGGAATTGTTTTTAGAACTTGGTAAGATGAAAGTTTTGTTTCGATTCGTAGTCTTCTTGTTGTGAATATCGTCCATTGTGCTCGAGGGACTGACTCGCTTACACAATTAAGTCCACATCACACCGAACAGTACATCAGAGAAAAACAGGATGCAATTAGATTTCTACTAGGGCTATTGATCTTTTCCAGATGCTGTGACTAACCGAATATCTCACTCCCAACTAAACCATCTCGGGAAAAAGCCATTCCAGCGCAGGCAGCTCGAAATCGAAATCCCGGTCCGCAAAAAAGTCATAAGGATACGCACACTTTTACACAATGACAGCTTATTCTTCTCTCGACCAACGAGGCTCAAATTCAATTTCCAAGCCAAACTGCTCAACGTCCTCTTTGGCACACGCGATATATTTCCACGGCCAAATCATCCAAGGGTTTTCAGCCACCGTTTCAGTGGTCAACAATCTCTCATCCCACACCCTATGAACATCAGATACATTTTTATGCGGATCATGAAGCACAACAACTCTCTTTAAACTGCTAAAAGGGAATTCTTTGGTTTTCCGCTGAGCAAACCTTCCAAACCATGCACAGTCGATCTTTCTTAAGCTACGCACGGGGACTTCACGGAGTCCCCATGTATTGAAGCCTTTGAAATTGATTGCCGAGAGGTGAAGTTTTGGTCCCAGTTGCTCGAGTAACTTGTCGCGAATTTCAAATTTCGCAAACTTTGACAACCCGCTTGTGGTAAACATATTCGTAGCCGATAGCGTCAACTCCTCCAAACACACACACAGGCGGAAAAGTTAGGTAGTGGAGAGGTAGGCTTGGTAGTATACACTGGATCGTAAATTGGGCCTAGCTCTATAGTTCTAAGAGAGGATGCATGTAAGTCGATACATCGCTGAAGAGACTGTGGCTCTATGATATGACGGCCGATGGATAAATGAAGAAGATTTGCTGGCTAATGAATTATCCTCCGACTCAAAGAGCCCACTTGAAGCGCCGGGTTGAATAACACAATAGAAGTTAGGGTTCACGTGTTGTAATGATCCAAGGGAAGGATTTTCTCAAGCTCTTGCGGCTCATATATGTCTCTTTCCATTTTTCCATTTGCGCGAATCAGTTCCAAACGCTTCAATAATGGCATTTCAGCTTGCTGTCTCGCCAGCGAGAATGCCTCATATGGGATTGTGAGGTTCTCGATCTTCGGAAACGTCCAGATTGCCTGAAAAATCAAGCTATCTCTCGACTCAACTAATCTCCCAGCGACACAGATCGTTCGAATGCCTTTGCAGGTTTTCAAAAGCTACAGAATATCCGTAAGATCATTTTCTCCTCCGGCCTTGGGCATGGAAATATTCAAGACTCGCACTTGGCCTATGAGGTGTGGTTTCTCTTTCAGAATCTTTGTGATTTGACGAAAATGTTCCGAGGTTTTTGAGGCATCCCGACATGATATATCGTTGAACAGAATGGACTCGTACACGCTCCACCATGTTTTGCAAACCAGACCTGGTCCAAGACAACCCCGGTTCCTCTCCAAAGGGTAGTGATCTTGCTGTGGGAGATACCCGAAGATTTGAAAGAGCACTTCATCTGGTAAATGGGAGATCCAGCACCTTTCTAGATGGTCGGCAGGTTGTCCCGTCGAGCCAGCAGTCGTGAGTGACAGATCTGTGGAGCAATCCGCCATAGCCGAGATCGTTTTCCTCTTGCTTGTTTCCTCGGTTGACGATCTTTGCTTGCGAAGGTTGAAACAACCGAGAAAGTAAGGGTTGGAGCCTGAAGTGACCTTGTTTCCTCATATGTTTTGCATGCACCTAGCCACAGCCACAGCCACAGCCACATGAAATCAATAAAAGCGGCGATGAAAATCAATTATGGAAGGTAGATTTCAACCACCAATTAAGACATACGCGATGATTTAGCCTTAAACTCTGTCAGAGAATTTAATTATTCTTTGCATGCTCAATGAAGTTATGGTGCAAGCAAGGCAAGAGAAAATGACAAAGGTAGTATGCAAAATTATTCTATTTCCTAGCCTCCTGTATCATCAAATTATATCTAAGCTAGGTACCAAATCTAAAATATAGAAAGTCTAGCGAGTATATATACACAAGCATAAATCTTTGTAAATTTTCAAATTGCCCTCAAAGAAAACCGAATAGAAAATTTAGATCTTTTCAGTCACCGTCTCATTCCTTGGAGTATCGATCTCTTGGCTCGACGAGACCTCACGCTCCACGTGGACTGCATCATGCTTCTCATTTTTTCCCTCCTCGACCAACAATTGTCTCGCTCTTTCTGTTGCAAGTGTACCACCCAAAAGAGCATCTTCGCCATCAAAGTGCTTGACGATTTCCTCAAGTGGCGTGTTCTGGGTCTCGACGTAGAAGAAGTAGACAACAGCAAGCTCAATGGCAAGCCAGACGTCGTAAACGATGTAGTATTTCCAGCCGAGAGCATCGAGTGCAACGGGGTTGACATAAGAGTTGAAAAAGAGTGCAAGATCGACAGCGAAGAACAGAAGAGTAAGACCCTGAAATCTATATTAGCACGCCTTGAAGTAAGATGTAATCAGAGAAATAACATACCTTGGCACGAATTTTGTATGGCAAAATCTCTACACCATATCCAACCAAAAGTCCAGACCAAGCTGAGTTGTAGAAAACATAGTACAAGAAGATGAAGAAAATCTCAGCATAACTAGCAGCCCTGACACCAGTTTGGACGAACTGAGCAGCGCAGATAGTCCAGGCGCAGAAAGCTATAAGCATGCCGCCGGTGGCGAACAAGAAGAGAGGGCGGCGTCCAAATTTATCGATGAAGAAACATGCGGTGACTGCAGTTACAAAGTTGATGATGTTGAGGATACCGTTGATTTCCAATTGAAGCTTGCTATCCGTAACGCCCGCACCTTTCAGAACGTCGCCGATGTAGTAAGAGACAAGACCGTTACCAGACCATTGGGAGAAGAAACCAAGCGAGAGAAGAATGAGCACACGACGGCGGTTACCCTTAGTCTTGAACAGCTCAACCCATCCATTAGTTTCGAATTCTTGCTCCAGCTTGAGAGTGTCGGAAATTTCGTGAAATTCGATCTGGACGAGTTCGTCATCGACATTGCCTCTTGCATGGGTTTTGGCCAAAATCTGCAGAGCCTTTTCGGATTTTCCCTTGGCAATGAGATAACGAGGAGATTCGGGAACCAACCTGTTTAGCGTCAGTCAAATGCACACCGAAATTGAACTACTGATGGTGATTCTTACCAAATAGCGATCAGTTGGATAATTGAAGGAGCAGCTTGCACCATCGATGGGATTCTCCACGACCAAGCGGACGGAATTCCATCTGTTCCGAAGGTGAGCCAAGCGGCAACAATACTGCCAAAATACCAGGTACTGTTATAGACGGTTGTGAAAATGGCTCGATGTTGAGGATGGGTAAGCTCTGCGATGAGGAGAGGCGCGGCACCGTGTGCAATTGAAACTCCGAATCCGATGAGAAATCTCGCAGCGATAAACATCTGAATGTTGATACCGATCGACTGAAGCACAACACCAACGATCATAATGAGACAGCCAGTCATGATACCAATTCTACGGCCCAAGCCATCGGCAATATAAGGAGTGATTGGGAGCGCAACAATTGATCCAACAGACATGATGGCATTAAGAAGACCTCGAGTCGCGGGGCCAGGGGAGTTGAAGGCTGCATCTCATTAGTCTTCCGTTGGAGGCGCCTTGAGGAAACTTTGCTCACATTTCTGCCACTCTTCTAGTGTCTGCAGACCGTTCATCATGGATCCATCGTAACCGTTGGTAGCAGATGTGAGAACCGCAAACATGAGCGCGATGTAAACTCCTCGCATTCCAGGCTCCTTGTACCATGTTATCCGTGGAAACTCTCGTCCACCAACCTCGAAGGTTGTTTTGGAAGCTGTGTAAAAAGGCATGTTGACGGTCGTGTTCAGGAACTTGATTTGTTACCCAAAGAACGTGGATAGAACCATCGATGGAGAATCCAAAAAAAAAAAAAGTCGAGGGGTTGTATAGACTTATATAACCTGGGTATCAGTACATGCCTGCATGTACCTAAAAGTATCCATCTCTCCATCCCTCGTCCAGTTGTCCATTTATCCGCTGCTAGTTCCCGAAGATCTCATGGTCGAGTGTTGCCGCGGTTCTGGGACGACTTTTTCTCACCCAATTTATCTCAGAAGAGAGCCTCCTCGGTGTGACATCCCAGTTCTCACCCCAGCATTTCCCCATTTACCCCAAGGCCCCCCCGCATGGGCTTTAGGGGCGTGAGGCGCTTAAAGCACCCGAACGCCTCAGGCCGAGGAAGTTGCATGGGCTTACGAAAATGATCTCCAAGTTCCAGCACTCTCATAGGTGGACATGGCAATTTCATGCTCCAGATCTGGCACTAACCATTTTGGCTGACGAGATGAGAGTTCTGGGCATTTAGCCTGAATCCTCACCCCGGCCTCAAGGGAACCAGCCCCGGATAAATGAACGATGCAAGATCTTGATGCGGGCCGCTCAAGAAACTTCTGCGCGTGTCTTGTGTACGTCGTGTACCTCTTTCGCTCAAAAGAAATCTGATCGTCAAGCTGCGGTTTATTTCCGAGTTTATGCTCAGAGGTGTTCTCATTGCAAGAGTTTGTGTAAAGATGAAATTATCCACTTCTTCCTGGGCAAATATCAAACCCTGGAACATATAAAACAGCGGTCAAAAGGGCCTCGCAAGCACAGCTCAGCAAGCTACGTGAGGATGAATTTGTGGGCCGTTACCTGCCACACATTTGAAGCCAACGAATTGGCGAGATCAGACAACGATAGGAACGCGGCCCCAGGGTTCCGCATATGCTCGTATGTCAACTGTAGTCAAGTTATATCAGCCCAAACAACAGGATTCAGTTCTATGGCAACTTAAGAAAGAATTTTCCTCACTGTTCGTAAAACAGCTCACTCTGGTTGACGAAAGGGGTTGCGAGAGTGGATCAATAAAGAAGTGGATTCCCATGTGACTGTCAGGATTCAACCCATCGTGAAGAACTAGCTAGCCATACAGGATAGAGTCATCCCACATTCCCACGAGGGACCCGTGTCAAGGTTTAGTTCGTGTACAGACGACCAATGCATCTGTTCCCACGGGCTTGATCTCGAAATGGTTCACGACGAGACGATATTGAAAGTCACCTGCAGACCCGCAGACCCGCGTCGCGTCTCCGTATGCCCAGGGACATTTCAAGCTTTGTTGCCACTCGAGCAAAATCACGCAGTTCCTTATTCTGCTCGGTTGGTGGTAAAATTGATGTTGAGAAACCGCTCGGGAATCTTCATCGTCTGTTCTCAATTCGCCAAATATGCACGCAGTGGTGTTTTTTTATATAAGACATTGATTGACCCGGCCTATTCGGACCGTATGCCTCAAAAAAATATCGGGTTGAGAAATTGATGATCAGACTCTGCAAGTACTATGAAGATTGTTTTCAAAAGATGAGAGATTCATTAGACCGAACGGCCGTTTCGACAAACTGGGGAGACGAAGAGGGAAACCCAAACTCATGATTGGGCTTTTTGAGTTGCCCTTTCGATCAGAAAAGGGCCGCACTTGCTTAGGCTAACAAGTTCGAGTACAACAACGCAAATCGAAGAAGCAAAGAAACAAAAACATTCGGCGGATTCTTTCCATCCACTTGAACAGCCAAACTCAAGCAAAAGCACAGTTAGACTTCCCTGATGTGGAATCCCCAAGAAACTTGGGCTCTCACGAATAATAATAAGACACCGCAACACTAGAAGACAGTTTTCAGACAGGTCCTTTCCTGGCGCAAATGTGGATCCCACAGTGGTAGGTAGGATATCCTGCACCAACCTGGGATGGCATATCTACCTAACATGCTTTTCAGAAAGTCCCCAAGAGACGCCATTCAAGGTTCTTTTCCACACAAATCAACACCCCCATCGCCTTCTCAGCTATCCGCATATATCGCAGAAGTGAAAATCTGCTACACAAGATCTGCCGCTCAAGATGCCAGCCCGCGAAATACACTTATCAACCTGTTGTATTTAGGTCTGCACAACGAATAAATCTCCTGCGAATATTCGTGATTATTCGCTAATTCGCTTGAATATGAGGCCATACGAATATATTCACGAATAGCACTTTGACTGCGAATATGAATGACGAATAGAAGCCCAAGATTCGTGAATATTCTCTATTCGTACATGTTGTGGTGTAACCACCCCCCCCCCCCCCCCCCCCATATATATGTTGCTGAAAATCTAAGGAAATATCCTCCTGCTGAAACCACTTAAATCGACCATTCGCTGAAGCTCCTGGGCTGCAAAGAGGGGGCAAAATTAGCATTAAAAATGAAGCTATTCAGAGATCTGTACTTACACCAAATTCATGCTGGAATTTATTCCTAGCCGCTCGCTCCTTCTCGAGCCGGATCTTATCCTCTTGATCGTATTGACTCTTTAAAAGGCGTACAATACGCATGGTGGAAGCGTCCATGGCCATACGGCGTACCCCAATCGCATCTCGACCTTCCGAAAAGAGACATTCAACATCCCTTTCCAATCCTGGGGTTGCAAGTAAATCGCGTGCGCAACGTGCCGCCATAGGGTATTGAAAGTGATTGGCTTTCCACCACTTGAGTATCCAATCTTTATCCTCTAAATCATCATATATTGTAACACAAAGATCATCGAGATGGCACTCAAAATCGGTGCGGTCATCCTGAATTGCAGTGTCGGCGGCGGCGGCATTTATCTCGCGTGCTCGTTGCAAAAGAGACCACTGGTGGATAGAGACTCCTGAAGGACGTTGGGGGGTATTGTTAGAGGGGGTATCGTTGTTGGCAGATCGAGAAGATCGAGATATTTGAGGATATTGCTCTTGCACGTGCGCCTTGATTTTATCGATAATTTCTTCAGCCTTTGTGCCGTATTGTTGGCGGATTAGAGTAAGCTTGAATCAAGGATCGAGAGCGTGTGCAACGAAGTATATTTGGCATCTCTAGCATCTTGTCAGTGTATTTTTCAAGCACCTTTTTGCCCTCTTTGAAAGTATCCTTGAGATCCTGGGTGAAATTCACGTTAATAGCATGTGTTGTTGTGAAGTTATATTAGAACAAACAACGTATGGACACCTGGTCACGTTGCCGCAGCTGCCAAGACCAGTCACTTCTCATATACGATGAATTATTCGAGAATAGTGCAATTTATTCACGAATAATTAATTATGCTACGAATGCGAATAATACGAATAATGGATAATTAATGATCTATGAATAAGGATATTGAATAAAAAAAGCTCTATTCGTTTATTCATTGTGCAGACCTAGTTGTATTCGAATTTCGAGGATTGTATAATGGATTCGAAAGGGTTCGTATGGTCTGAGCCAGGGCACATCCAGCTCGATTGAGTTCGTCCGTATTGGGGCCGCATTCAAGTATATGAGAAGTTCTATACGGCTTTATCGAAGGTTGTTGTCGCTGATGTAAAAATCTTCGTTCAACAGGTTGCCACTCTGGCGAAATGAAACAGGAGATTATGTAAGTCCTCCGAAATTACAACCGAGGGTCCGACAAATTTGCCGAGATTGCCTAGCCCTTCGATTTCCAAAGCCCATTCTTCTTTTGTGATTCCACATGGATGATAGATCATGACCTCCAAATGGGAGAATTCGCATTTAACCGGTGCCCGTCTGGGGTATCCACACCGATATTTACCCCTCTCGCCCCTTCATTTTCAACCACACAAGTGTGGTGTAGACTTCAAAGCTAATTCTCACTCCGAGAGAGCTTCAAGTTGTGGATTGTGAAATTCTCTTCCTTATCAGTTCATTATTTCAAGTGTTTTCCCTTCATTTCTCACTTCCAAGTTTCTATGTTATTCCAGGGGGTTGGTGATATAAGTGGGGGCAAGAATGTGGATTCTAATCCACTGGTTCTCAACCAGTAGTTTCGTTTTAATTGCCTGTTTACAACAATGTGCAGCAGAACAAATATTATCTTCCCTATCTCCCACTCTACTCCGAAATTCTCCATATTTCTACTTCCGCTTTGAGCCAAATGGTTTCCAATATGGAAATATTACAGGTACTTTTCGGATATTAAGTTGTGACATACAGATAAACTTACCAATTCATAATTTTTTAGAGTTTTCTTTAAATTACGAATATGAGCGAAGTGCAACAGAAGGTCTCTTATAGCATTCTTTTGTTCTCAGCTCCGCAAGTGACCCATCTTTTCACTGCTTATCTCGCCTCCAAGAATCCACATCTGCCATATAAGAGTCGGATATTAAATGCGAGGTGCAACAAACCTTTGTCCCCAAGTGTTTTATGTTACAAACTTCCTTTCTCTTTCAAAAATTTCCGTCAAGGTGGATAGTACATGAGAACTTTACGCACTCTGATATATATAACTGTCGGGTATTAAAATGCGAGGTGCAACAAACTCAAATGGCCTGGTCATTTTTTATCACAGACTTTGATTTTTCCTTCCACTATTCCGGCAAGGCGGATAGTAATATGAAAACTCCACTTACTCTGTGATATATAACTGTCGGGTATTAAAATGCGATTTGCAACAAAGCAGTGCTATCCTAGCTTCGTCTTTATCTCGAATTATTCTCTCTAGCAAGTTATATGAATAGCGGAGCATAATATTAAATCCCACAAGCTCTTGAATATATAACTATCGGGTATTAAAAAGCGAGGTGCAACAGAACACTTTCAAAAGGGGTTTCTCCGAAGCCAGGGACAACTACAGAGTTAAATTCAGCATAAGAGCTTGGATTAAATCGATTAAGTTATGAAAATCTTATGTATACTTGTCGGATATTAAATTACGAGTTGCAACAATGTAATATACCCGCTCAGCCTAGCTGAACAATTCCATTTAGCTTCACATCCGCAATTAGGCGGGGAACTATTTTATGAAACTCTTATACATATTTGGCAATTACTTGGTTCTGTTTTCCTGCAGAGTTCTTGAGAAAATACGTCTCCGACAGACCATTTTTAGGCGCCGAGAGAATGATGAAATCTGGAGAAAATCCATCCCCAGACTTTTCGCAAATTGGTCAGCCTGCTACTAAATCGCTAGAAACAGAAACCCCCAGACAGAAAATACACGAAGGAAACTCAATTAAACTAAGCCCCACGGTATTGTAGTCAAAAAGGAAATTTCCCCCGCCCTCTCCCAAATCAAGAAAACAATTCCAAATTATCTATAAAATGGTTGTAAGACGAACATTCCAAATAGAAAGAGTTTCAAGCTTGTTTATGCAAGTCAAACGGCATAAATTTGTGAGGCGAGGCCGAAGTGGGAAATGGCATAAACAATATGTGCGGGGGTGCTGGTCATATCAATAGTTGGCTTGATATAAACACCTGCACATATCACGAAGTATAAGTGGGGTTGTGCAACCCCAAGAAACAATTTAGTCGCAAGATAGCTTGCGGTAGACATTAAAAGCGACAGCAAATAGCCCGTTATTCCAAACTTTCTAGCCCCATTTAATATTGTCATAAGTCGTCCAAATGCTTTAAGGCAATTGAGTTTGGTTGTTCTAAAACGCCTGGGTCAATCTTCTCAAATATCCCAAGTTTTTGGGGTAATTACTTGAACTGTCCTAGGGAGTTAGAATTTCGAGAGCTAAATAGGCAGCTGTATATTTCTAGTGGCCATCGCGAGGTGGGGTGGAGGACTACTGGAAAATGGTAAGTTAAAGAGACTACAATCATTCTACGTCTGAAAGACTCTAAAGTTTTGAGGTTGTCAAGGGCACATTGCTTCTCTAAAAGTAACCTAAATTTCCTGTGAAATTTTGAGGTAGATGGTGAGATGACAAATTACTATTCTAATCCAGCCTAGAAAGAGTTATAATTCGACAAAACCCGAAGCTTTTCCAATGGAGATCAGGACTTGCAGGTGTGTATAATCTCTCAGCGTTTGGCTTCGTAAAACGTTCCGTGATGTTGCTGATAACCCCAAGTCTTCGACCTCATTCGCTTGTTACACAATCATTGCTAAGATATCTTTGATCTTTTGAGCTATTCTGTTAGATTTCGACAAGTACGGAGTTACATAGCCGGATATATCGACGAAGTTGAGTACCGCTAGAAGAAACTCAGCTAGAGTGACAAATAGCTCTCCTAAATTTGCCTGCAAAGTTTCGAATTGATTTAGAAAATTGCGGTCTTTCCTGGAGAGAGCTTCGCCAATCTCTACGAGTGCCTTTGAGACCCATATAATATTATCTTCGTGTCTCATGGATTTCTTTCATGAATTTGTCATTTCGTTGAGGGGGGGAGTGTAGACTTCCGCAATACCACCCACCTGAGGTATGAATCTGATTTGCCCACCATACTAAGTCGACATACTCCGCTTTATAGCGAAGCATTGTGTCCATGAGTTCAGAGTAATGCATTAATCTGAAGTGGAGCTCATTGAGGTATTTTCTCGCGTTTGGTTTTTGCGTTGAGACTCCTTTTAGGACTGCGCTTTTCACATCTTCCATGGTCACAATTTCATGGTTCCCTCTTCCCAATAGGTAACTCTTCGCAGTTAAACTTCCCATCACGAAAGCAAATTTAGTAGGGTTCTCTAGGCTATGGATGTAAACTCCACTAACGTCCATTGCATTTAGGCATAATGGGTTCTGTAAATGTATTTTTGTTCGTTCCTCTTAGGGTATTATCTATTTTAGTTGATTCGCTATTGAAAATATTGTTTGGCGTCGTGGTGGGCCTAAGGGAAGACGTGCGAGTCTTTGATGAAAAGAGTCAGTACCCTGAGGGGGACCCAAAGGGAGAACAGTAGTGTTGGCGAACACAATATCAGTGCTGATCTGCTCCAATTGGGAAAGAAAGGCCTTTGGCGCTCCATAGATGCTACCAGCCAGAGCCTCCCAAGACCTACTCCAAATGTAAGTTTCAGAATTTCGTTTTGTTTACAGAGCACCAACCGGTAGATCTCAAATCCTGGACCTTGATCTGGTGTGCAGCAATATATCACAAATAAGCTGTTTTCATGCCGAAGATTGGAAACAAAATTTGAGATGTCTGCTATGACGTCTGTAAAAGGACCCAAATTCGGATTAAATTCTTCCGATAAGTAAATCTCCAACATATCGATTTTTTGTCGATTTGAAATGGTTGCAGCGATCTGGGGGGTTATAATTTTATTGGACCAGATGGTTCTTGATCCCTTCCAACGCAAGAGCAGAAAAATAACTTTATCATACAGGCTTTGGCGGATGATGCTTGAAATAATAAGCTTGAAGCTGGCAACGTGGGAAGTATTCAAGCCCTCTTGAGGTTCCGAATTCTCCGTGTTAGGCCCGTAAACTTCCGGGGTTGAAATTCCACCCTCTTCTCTTTCAGGAATTACCCGAACCGAATGCTTCTCAATGGTAGTCTTTTCGGAATGTGGGTAACTTCTTTCGTAGTTCGTCTCGTCAAAGATACGTGAACGACTAGCCCCATCTTTGTTGTTGGTGGTTCTCTGCAATTCGACATCGATTTCGCACACCGAGCTGTAGAGATTTCAGGATTAGTTTTCGGAATTAAAAGACCTCCACGTACCATTTACCCCAGGCTTCCTCTGGTCTTCGTAAAATTATACCACTGCAATATGGAGCAGCTGGACAGCTGGAATCATAGGCCTCGCTTCCCTTGGCAAGGACTTCGACAACCATTGACATTAAGAAGGGTTTACTGGGTGTTATCAAGGACTTCTAGGCATTTGGACGGAGAGTCTTCCCGCTCACGTTGTCGGAAATCTGGTACATTCCCCTTTTGACCCATTGGGTGCCTAGCTAGCCTTTGAATTGTTCTTCTAGAAAGCAACGAAACATCTGGCTATATGGTAATTTGATCGATCACAAAATATTCTTTTATCAGCTCTCTTACCTTGAAACTTCTGACGAAATCGGTGTGCAAAGTCTGGTTTCGCCCAATTCCATCCAACAAGAATACATTATCTCGACCAGTAATTTGCATTACTCGTCTGGATGCCGCTTGTGACGCGCGAGATAAGATGCTTCTTCAAAATACTTGGTCCCATATTCCAAATTATTGATTTCAACTTACAGAAAATTGATACCATCTCCTTGAAACATATCACAATTATTACCACTCAGTTCAAGAGTCAGTCATTTTCCATTACAGTCATCGGAAAGCAACACTTACAAAGTTTTGAGATGCACAGCTGTTTGGGAACCCCAAACTCCCATTGAAGCCTCTCAGCTACCATTTTTGAGCAGAGTCAGGAGTGAAAAGGGACTGGAAACAAGTCTTTGTTCTGGACTAGAATGAGAAATCTCCACATTGTCGAAGTTCCGAATCGCTTCAATAATTTGCAATTGAAGTCCATTATTTCGAAGTTGGTTTAGCTCTAAATTGTTAAGTCGATAAGAGAGTTCATCCTGTTTTATTTTGAGGAACAACACCAAAAGTTCCTCTCGGTGTTCTTGAGCCTTTTGTTCAGTAACAATGTTCTTTATTGTTGGTACAATCGTCTCTTGAAGAGTTGCATCCATGGAATTCATCCGCGATAGCCGAGTGTCGACAGTTTCTTCGAATATACCACGTAATTGTGTAGGCAGATTCAAGACAGAAGTACTATCATTGTTAGTCTTTATAGTATTAATAAACCGAAATACTTACGTGATGACTTGGAGCAAAGCTGTATCCAGTAATTGAAGTTGCGACCCGATTTGCGTTTGCAATTTCTGAGCTTCTTTCATGTGATCATATTTGTATTGCAACTTCGTTTTCATGTCGCAAGCTTGACAGCCTACCCGAAGATGGCAGTTCAAGTTTCGCCTTGTACTTCTCGATTACGGACAGGAACTCGATAACAGGCTCCTGTATCTCCTTGATCTTGCTTGAAAGAGATATTGATGCAGCAGCAGGTATGCCTGAGAAAGTCTCGAGCGTTTTCAGCGTAGCTATGAGGCTGTGGAGGAAGTTGGAGACCTTGCAGTAATCAGCCGCAGCACCACTCGCCTCATCTAGAACTTGTGCTGCATCGATAATGATTTTGATGGCGGCAGCAATGTCACCGGCGGATAACCCAAAAGACATGGTTGTCTTTCATAAGATCAAGGAAGCCTTCTTGGTGAGGAAGAAGGCTAAATAAACAGAGAGCCGGCGAACACAAGGTTGAGATTTGGGTATGCTGGCCGCATCACCCACATTGTCAATGGCTCTGTTAAATGTGAGAGAGTTCGGAAAACACCTCATTTCTGAATAAGTAATAGAGTTAACTGTAGTGTAGATAGTATTAATTTTGTGTGGAGAGTAGCTGAACAACCTCGTGCTTTGTCTTTCTCGCTCTAGCATTTAAGGTGTCTTGAACTTTTCGGGTTTCTCGCCTATAATCAATGAACAAAAAAGTAGACACTTGATGCCACAACCCGCAGCAACCTCTTCTACATAGAAAGAATATGCCAGTTAGATAAAATGCATTCACGATATACGAGTCCTAGTTACGGCAATTAAAATTAACTTGTGCAAGGAAACCTGTACTCGTTGGTTATTATATATATATATCTATATATATTTAAGTTACGAAAGTACACTGAGTCAATTAAATTACCTAACTTGCCTTGCGTATTAGGTTTGGAGCACTAACACCAAGCCCCAACAACTCTGAACTTTTGACTCCAATAATTAATTACTCAACAGCCAACGGTCGGAAACAATGACTTTTCGAATAAAATCGAATATATACTAGTAAATAATCATAACAACCAAGGAATATTGTTTTGAAGCGATTAAAAAGGTCAGAGTTACTTGTAGGTCGGATCTTAGAACTCTTTTCCAAGTAGCCACCAGAGCCATCGTGAAAACCCACTCAAATGAAAACCTACTTCTCGGGCTGTAACTACAAAGTATACCTACTAGTCAATTAAACTCGTTCTATACTTATCTGGAAATCGTCTAAAAGTTACAAGTACAGTAAACTTCTCCTTTCCATTCTAAAAAAGTTCTTTAGGCCCTGTTCGGCTCGCATAAATGAGTTGTGCGTATCACCTAAAATTAAGTGTTCAGCTACGCCCCGCGAAGGAGTGATTAGCACGTTCGGCACGCACATCTAGAGTACTTAGATTTGTGAGTGAGTTACATACAAATGGGGTGTACCTTTTGTGCGTCACCAAAATAATTTGTCGTTATAAATTGGCCCATTTTCTAGTCACTCCCACAATCCACAGTTACAAATTGAGGTTATACCTATCCACCACCACCAACATGAAGACCCTCCTCCCACCACGTTAGATACCTAATCACAATAGAAAGCTCTCATCTATTTTAGTAGTAATTAGTGCATATTATGCTTGCAATCCCTATAAATCCTACTATAATAAGACACCCTAGCATACTTCAATCCTCAAGTGGATGCAGGAGCTCGTGGATGGCCGCCCTGATCGCATGCGAGATAGCCTCCATACACTCGTAGCTATCTCTTTATATTTATCTCTTTATAGTTCTTATATGGGAAGCCGAACAGTTCAGTCATAATTAGTACTTTAATCCTAATTCCAGACTAATTTGTGGCACACCCTCAGTTGAGCTCATTTCTCTCACATCTGCGAAATTAAAAAAATTCAGAAGTGCGAGCCGAACAGGGCCTTAACTAACAAGTTAACATTGAGCTGAGCACCATATTTGGGGGCCAAGTAAATTCCCAAGTAATCCCTCAATTGTCGAGTAAACCGTGAACTGTCGGGTAAGCCAGCCCACGTTTGGGTGCCACCAGAGTTACGAGTAATCTATCTTTTAGCAGGTAAGCCAACGTCATTTTGCAAGTTACCTACCAATTGACGTGTGAGCCAACTAGCATTTAGGGGCCATTTTTTGCGGGTAAGCCATCAATTGACGAGTAAGTCATCGAGTAAGCCAACCCACATTGGGGCCCCAAAATAATATCTAGTCACCCATCAAATCATGTGCAAATTCGTATATTCGCTCGTTGAACTCGAGGACCATCACCTTTCAGGTTCTCCCTCTCTTCACTTGAATATAAGTCACCATATAGTCACCATATAGTCACCATACCATTGCAACAGAGGATGCCCACAAAACAAGCATCATAACAATTTGAAGTGCAACCAAAGTTTCTCCAAACTATCTTTATCTTCTACACCTATGTACATCTAAGAATTCAAGAACCCCCCAACAACCCCAGCAAACTCACCCGGCTTCTCAACCATAGGCAAATGTCCCGCCTCCTCAATAACCTCATATTTTGCCCCCTCCTTCCCATAAGCCCCCGCCATATCCTTCATCGTCCCCGGCAACACACCATCAGCACCCCCAACAAGGAACATTCCCTCCACCCCAGCACTCTTCATCTCCTCCTTCAAATCATATTCCCACAGCGCCTTAACACTGTGGCGAAAGCCCTCAAGACTATTACTAGCAACCATCTGTTTCACAGCCTCAAGTTTCGGTGCGAGGGTTGGATTTCCGTAACTTTCTTTCACAAACCATCTTCTCGTTGTGATTTCCGCTAATTCCTGTCCGACGATGGACTCACCTGAGGAGGCGGTAGCAGCTTCTTTTTCGGACAGGGCGATACGCTCGCTCCATGCCTTTGAGTTGCCGGCTGGGGATTTGGACGAGGTATCGCAACTGATGAATTTCTCCACTCTCTCCGGGTATTTGAGTGCAACATTCAGCGTTGTAACACCACCGAGACTAACACCTATAACAGCAGCCGCCTTCTTAACTCGTAAGGCGTCGAGGAGAGCAATTATATCAGCGGCTAGGAGGTCGACTGTTATTGCTTTTTCGCCACAGGCAACGAATCGGCCGCGCTTGAGATACCGGAGGATACGGTATTTCTTATTTTCGGGCTTGGAGAGGAAGCTGGTTACGAAGTCGTCCCAGATTCCGTAGGTTGTGAGGATGGAGTTGCAGAGGACTATGAGGGGGGCGTTGGGGTCTTGTGAGCCTTCGAGGCGGTAGGGAAGTGTTACTCCGTCGGGAGTTGTGATGAAGGATTCGATTGCTCCTGCTTCGTTGCTCGCAGACGTAGAGATGGTTTTTGTGAGAATCGGCGAGGTAGGATCGGTGGATGTCCAGTTCGAGATGGTGGGGGAGAGACAGCGGGGTGCTGCTCCGAAAGTGTAGTATAAATCGTAAACTCGTCTTCTTTTATCTTTCACCACTTTACTTCCTATTTCCGCAGCCCATGGTGTCGTAGTAGCAGCCTTGAACTCTGGTCCCGCCAACCCATTTTCCGGCGCATATTCATGCAGAGACATATATTCCATAGGCGCACCCGGATCGATACTCGAAGTCACAAATCGTCTCGTTCGCAACCAGCCAGGAACTTTGGAAAGCATATCGACATGTTCCTCCCGATACCACTTATCCAATTCCTCCTTCATCCCCTCCCCCTCTTTCAACTCCAAAAAGACAGCCACAATAACATTTCCCCGCCCCTCATTCTCCACCTCCTCCAGCCTCTTGAATTCCGCGGATTCTCGGGACTCCACGAAATCATAGAGTTTCCGATCAACCTTGATCTGCTTCATTGTCTCCGCCTCTCGAGGAGTTTTCACTGGAGGACCACGTAGTCGCAGATATGTATCTTTGTTCAATTCAGACATATCTGTGATATCATATATCGCCATCCATTCCGGTTTCTCCTCTGAAGGGGTTCCGCCACCATAATCATTTGCTCGATATCGAAAGCCATTCGTGCAGAAATCGAGACGGAGACGAGTAGGACCATGTTCGTTGTTATACCAGTCGTGGAATTGGGATTCTGGCAGCCCAGCTTTGGGCTGCATCGTCACGTAGAGGACGCCGGATGTAGGTGCCATGATGGGCGATTGTGGGGATGGTATTTCGAGTGATACGATGGAGATAAGAGGACTGGTTCAAGAGTGTCTAGTTGTCAGTGTGTTTGGAATAGCAATCTTTGAACAAAGAGAAGGAAAGAGAGAGAATGAAATGGTTGAACTCTTAACCGTGGGATACAACATGATGCGGCTGATTAACCCCACTATGGTTCAATAGCTCGATTGAGCGTGGGATGCTGTTGATGCGGGGAGAAATCGCGGCATCTTCAGCGGGAAAGAAATCAACCAATGCCAAGACCCTTCCAACTATCACGTGTAAGAGGTCGGAAATTCCTTCTAAATGGGTATTCCTTTCCTCTAAATCTCTAAATATATACGTCTTAATCATACCAGATGGCATTCATACCAAATCCCGGTTCCTTGACATCGCAATGAGCCACTCTCCCGAGAAACTCGTCCTTCCATCGATAGATCTCGATCCAACCTTCTTGATCATCCGTCAAAGCAAGGTACTCATCACTCCACGGACAAGGGCTGACTGCATTCGAGTGACCTCCACTAGTTGGTGTGGGATTCAAACATATCTGCCGTTCAATATTTCCAGATGGTCCTAGAGCAAAAGCCGCAATATATCCAGTGACCTTGAAATCATTCGACCTCGAAGTGGCGAAGAGATATTTCCCACTTTGTGATAGGAAAACAACATCAGAGCGATACATCTTCCCACCAACATTTGGAATTCCTTCATCTCATTAGTCCATAACCTCGTCTAAAAAAGGGGGTAAAAATACCTGGCGGAATGAGTGGGTACGTGATATGAGTGAATACGGGAAAGTGAGTACTCTCATCAATAACATAAACCGCCAATCGATTCCCTGCCTCCATCAAAACATAAAGATACTTCCCACTAGGATGAATAGCCACCCATCTCGGGTGATCTTTTGGATCCGGAGCTTCGACACAGTTTGCCAGAGTGAGAAGTCCCGTTTCGGGATCTTTCTTATGTGTCCAGATTTTGTTTCCGCGTAGATCGGCAGAGTAGAGATATTTTTCTGTAGCATCGAAGACCATACCATGGATCCCGGTTTTTGGCATGTACTCGTAGTTTTGAACACACTTCTCTAGAGCACCCTCTTGGGTGGTGGAGAAGACGTTCCCCCAGCCTGCGTGGTCGTAGAAAGGGTTTCCGTAGACGTTGAAGGGTGCTTTTTGGGCGGCTAGGACGAAGATAGCTCGTGTGTTTGTTTCTGAACTCGCTGCTAATGCTATGAAATTGTTAAAAATATATCTCGTGGCTGGGAGCTAATAACATACGATCGTGACCCATTGGGTGTGAGCCATTATGAATGATTTCCGTTGGACTTTTTACTGTGAAGCTTGACCATTTCTTCATGGCAGCTCCGTAGATTGTCTTTTTTGAGTGCTATTCAAAATGAGTAAACGAAGTAGAGCTTATGTTTAGGATTTCGCCACCTACATCGAAAGTCATCCATGAGATTGGCTCGTCCTCAGGAATTGGCGTCTTCTTGATCATTTTCAGAGTCAAGGCTTCATCGTCGAATTGGAAGGTGAAAATGGCTCCAGGAGGAGTCCATGTTCCAACCATTAAATGATGTAACATCTTGCGTCGTGGGAGTGAGGATATCCTTTGCATTCAGCAAGATTGGGTTACACGATGTAGGTAGATAGATTGAGATTAAAATAGCGTGGGACTTTGCTAACGAAACTGAGGCGTAAAAGTAGTCAAACAGAACCAAAAAGATACAAACGAAAGATTGTTGATGTCGACTCACAAACGGAAAGGACGATGGGAGACTTGGAAGCAAATGTGGGGCGAGCTTTGATTGGCGGGGCTGGATAAATCTGGGGCAGGAGCGACGGGTAAGTATTTAACCCTTCTGAACAAATCCTGGACAAGTTGAGCTTCCTTCTTTCACAAACACCACAATTCAATCACAATCTCTCAACTCCACTCAACTCGCCCGTGTATCTCTCACAACCCCTGAGGTCGCGCCTCATATTGGTATTGCGATTCCCTCCCAACTGTGGAAAGCAATGTTCGTATCCCATCCCAAGCCGAATTGCCATTGCCGCCAAAGAGGGGTAATCAGAAGTGGGCAAACCAAGTTGTATTGCTTGCAATATATTTCTGGCCATTCCTTGTTTCGCGGAGTTACTTCAGAAAAAGGCTTCGAAGGTAGGTATCTTTTACAACTCCCAGTATCTCATCAATTGCCTCCTCTGCCTGTTCCTTCAGCCTCGAGAAGGAGACAGACGCAAGCCAATTTGCCTGGTTTTGCTGAAGATTAATCCTCCCTCGGGCGAGGAAGGCACGACAGGCTGAGCTTACCTAGTTTCTCGAGGGCAAGTTCACCCAAGAATAGGTGGATGAGTCAAGCTAGGAATGAACCACCATGATCCAATTCCACTGAGCGCGAGATTTTTACATCTTCTCGACACGACATGTTGAGCTCCAACGCACCACCAATTGAATTGCAGGAACGTCTCTTATCCCGTCAAAACAAGAGCTAATCTTCATCTAGTCTTCTTCGACGAGATCGCATACAATCAAAAGATCAACTCCGTATCCTTCCCGTTCGCGGCCTCTTTCCTCGAACGAGCCCTTTCGCGAAATAGGCGGCAGAATCATCAAAGTCTCGCAAATAGGGTCATTGGAAAGGAGACTTCAAATGTTGTTTTCGAAATCTGGCACGCTTCCCCAGATGGCAATTGTTTTCTAAGGCCTGCACATCCAACAACCTGCGAGGAAAGTTTCGGACAAGTGCCAATGAGCCAATGATAAGGACAGCTTAGGGTGTTGAAGTCAACGGCCCACCCGCCGGACACAGAGTGCTCTGCCGGTATCCTCTTAAAGCTGCGGTCGGCTCATTTCAAACAACACCATCTTTAACACTACACTTTTCTCCAAATCCCCAGAAATATTGTACACTAATGACTACCCATGCATTATCTCAAAAAGATGAAAATATTCCGGGACTAGTACCTGCCCTGTTTTTGACATCCTTTCAAGAAAGCAAACCAAGGCCAAACTGAGATTGGGTACAGCATCACTTTGATAGAAAGAACTACTTAGCAGTGTTTTAGACCACATTGGTTTGTAGTAAAACCATGGAAAGTCCGGATTCTTCGAGTTGCCTGAGAGACTCCACTTGGCCCTTGGAGAGAAGTAGATCTGCCCAACTGCTATCACATTTCTCAATCTTATATTTTTGCATGCTTTATATACCGGGCATTTGTTATTATCTTTCTATTCTCCTGAATCCTACTAAACTCCCACCAAGAATTGTGGCTGAAGACCAACTCATGTGGCGTTCCCACCATTCCCATCTTCCCACAATCTGACTCGGATGAACCGCATCTCACGACTCACAACCTCCCATCTTCCCGTAGCGAAGGGGCTAAACGCAACTACTTCCCTCTCAGTAATCTCAGTCATCTCCCACCCGTTCCCGACGTTTGATATTCTCGCTGATGCAACGTCATCTGCAAGACATAGTACACACGCTAGCAAAAGCAAGACATAATGCGAACTGCAACAAAAGTAACACCTCCACGAGGCACGGTTCCACATTCTGGGCCGCGACCTTTTCCCATTGATTTAATTTACCCACCATCCCCTATCTACGAGCCCACTCACGTGAGTAGTTTTGATGGTTTTGGGGCCTTGTGGAATACGGTACACGTTCGCCTATTCGGGAAGGTCTCTTCGGTACTCGAGGGGAGAGTGCTAGGTTCCTGCAGGATAGTCAAGCATTGCTGCATTTTGGAGGCCGAAATAGAAGCTATGTCCGGAAGACGAAGGTGGGAAGGTACATGCGGGGATTGCTTGATGGATTGTTGATTTGACCCCGCAGTTGAGGTGACACCATAGTGCAGATGTTAGGAAAATTGCAACTGTGTTTAACCTGCTTCTTCGTTACGTTAAATCAAGATGTCTCGTTCGAATCTGTGTCGATTAATAGAGGAAGGTTCTTTTGCGAATCTACCTCCTTGAATTCCCGACAATGTCTCGATTGTTTCCCCTCCTCCTCGCCGGCCTCCTTGCACAAACTGGTATTGCCCAAAACTACACGAACACCGCCTCCTTCGATCTCCTTAAGTACGTCAACCAACTCATCGGCACCGATAATGGCGGCAATGTCTTCGCGGGCGCTACTCGACCTTATGGGATGGCGAAGGCCGTCGCAGATGTCGATGGACAAAATACAGCGGGCTTTTCAACGGATGGTAGCAACGTTATCGGATTCTCGCACATGCACGATTCTGGGACTGGAGGTAACCCTTCGCTGGGAAACTTCCCTCTCTTCCCACAGTACTGTCCTGGGGATGACATCAACAATTGCAATTTCCTGAAGGACGCGAGGAAGACGAGTTATGTTAAGGAAAGTGTTGTTGCTACGCCGGGGTATTTTGCGATTGAGTTGGGGACGGGGATTAAGGCTGAGATGACTGTTAGGTGGGTGTTTTCCCTAGCCCTTTGTTTCCATTCGGGTTGGTTTGTGGAGTTGAGATTCTATTTCCTTCGCAGACATCCTTCCAGAATGGTAATACTGACTCCGAGGGTTTCTACAGTGAACATGCTGCGTTGTATCACTTCGAATTCCCTGTTGGAGAAAACGAGACAGGAACGAACCCGTTGATCTTGCTAGACCTCACGGATCTAAATGCTAGTCGGCAGAATGCAAGCGTAAGCGTGGATGGTAATGGCAGAATCAAAGGGAATGGGACCTTCATTCCTAGTTTTGGGAGCGGTTCTTTTGTGCTCCATTTCTGTGCAGACTTCCAAGGTGCCAATATAAAAGACACGGGGATATGGGTTAACAATCGTGCCGGGACAGAACCGAAGAGCATTTTTGTTACGAGGGGAATCAATCTTTTTTATCTCGAGGCTGGGAGTTTTGTGAGGTTTGAGAGGCCTGCGAATGGGATTGTGAGTGCGAGAGTTGGGGTCAGTTTTATTAGTGAGGAGAAGGCTTGCCGGAATGCCGAAACTGAGATACTGGGGGAGGAATGGGATTTTGAGGGGATTAAGAAGAGTGCTGAGGATGCTTGGAGGGAGAAGTTGGGGGTTGTTGAGATTGACGTTACAGGTGTTAATGAGAGTTTGGTGACGAACTTTTATTCTGCTGTTTATAGGACTATGATGTCTCCGCAGAATTATACGGGAGAGAATCCTCTTTGGGAGAGTTCAGAACCTTATTATGATTCTTTTTATTGGTGTGTTCTCCCTTTCCCCGTTCCTTACTGCTGGAATGAGGATACAATTGCTAACTACGAACTAGTATCTGGGACGCATTTCGTTCCCAACTTCCCTTTCTCACGATCGTCGATCCTTCGACCTTAACTGAAATGATACGTTCTCTCCTCGATACCTACAAAAATATAGGATGGCTACCAGATTGTCGGATGTCTCTTTGCAAGGGTTTTACACAAGGGGGCTCCAACGCAGATGTCGTTCTCGCGGACGCCTTTGTCAAAAACCTTACTTCTGCGAACCCAGCATCGAAAATTGATTGGGAGCTAGTATACGAAGCAGTTCTCAACGATGCAGAGAATGAACCACTCGACTGGTCGGTCGAAGGAAGAGGAGGTTTGATGAGTTGGAAAACCTTGAACTACATCCCATATCTTGACTACGATTACCTCGGATTCGGAACAAACTCCCGAAGTATCTCACGTACATTAGAATACTCATACGATGACTTCTGTCTCGCTACTTTATCCAAAGGACTTGGGAAGCAAGATTCATACACCAAATACCTTGCTCGTTCCACGAATTGGAAAAATATCTGGAAAGAAGATCAGAAGAGTTTCATCAATGGGACGGATACTGGATATACGGGCTTCTTCCAGCCTAAGTATTTGAATGGGACTTGGGGGTTCATGGATCCGATTAAGTGTAGTCCTATCGATGGGTTTTGTTCTTTGACTTCTAATCCTCAGGAAACCTTTGAGGATTCGATTTGGGAATATCAATTGTTCGTCCCCCTCCTCCCCTTTATTCTTCGCTAATATTGTGAAATAGTTACGTACCTCACGACATCTCAACCTTAATAACCCTCCTAGGTGGTCCCAAAACCTTCATCGAGCGCCTAAAATTCCTCCACCACTCTGGCCTAACAGACATCGGCAATGAACCCTCCTTCCTAACAGCATTCCTCTACCACTACGCCTCCCGCCCCGGCCTCTCCTCTCAACTAGTCCACCAATACGTCCCCGGCTACTTCAACGATACCACCACCGGTCTACCTGGGAACGACGATACTGGTGCGATGGCGAGTTTCTCGGCGTTTGTTATGATGGGACTTTTCCCTAATCCTGGGCAGGATGTTTATTTCATTACTGTCCCTCTTTTCGCGGGGATTGAGATCAAGAATCCTGTTACGGGGAAGGTTGCGAGGATTAGGAAAACTGGAAAGGGGGCTTTTGTGCAGAGTGTTAAATTGGATGGAGTTGTGTATGGGAAAAGTTGGGTCGGTCATGGGTTTTTTGTTGATGGGGGGTTGCTGGAGATTGAGGCGGGAGAGACGGAGGGGAATTGGGGGACGAGAGAGGAGGATTTACCGCCTAGCCCTGGGGCGCTGATGGCAGGGATGATGAGGGAGTTATGATATCGTGAGGTTATTCTAAGTTGAATGGAGTTTGGGAAAGGTAATTTTAGGGGTAATGATAATCTGTTGACAGGTGGTCTCTTGTTTTTTGTTGATTTTTCTCTCTTCACTTGCAACATGGAGATGCTCAAATCACACATGCGGAAAATTGAAACTCAACTCTTTGAATAGAAAACCATGGAAATCAGCTACATGTTCTACCACATTCTATTGCACAATCTAAACCGGTTAGCGGTGGGTTTATAAGGCCCATCATACCTTTTCCATTCTTTCCCTCTTCTTCTACATCCAATATTTACAAAAGATCACAAGGCACCTCCCTAATATCATAACAGCAGATAAAGAGGAACAAAGATACCCAAATCCAGATATCAACTTAATCGTTCTCGAAAATATGCACATTCCGAATTCAACCCTCTTATTATTCACAACTCTCGGTTCACATTCAGCTGCCGGTCCAATCGGTTATGCCATTTGTCAAGCAAGGTGTGCAAGCGTTGTGATGGCATGCTATCCAGGAGCTGGATATACATGGGGAGCAACCTTTGGTTTCCTGGCAACCCCAGCATCCTTGCATTCAATGCAACATTCGGGAAATGTCAGGCTGTTTGTGCTGTGGTGGCTTTGGGACCTACGCTTTGAGTGGGATTTTAAGGACATTTTGAGAAGGTAGAAATAGGAACGTCATGAGGGAAATAAGAAATCAGAAACCAGCTGAAGACAAACAGTACAGTTTTCCATGGTCCAATTTTTGACAATTGGTTTTAAGACCACAGTGACGCATTCCATCACAAAGCCCAGGGCCAAGCTGTTTAGGCATCACACGCATGGCCTCTTACAGGACAGTATTCACTTAACCTGAAAGTCCAAAGTCCGCCTCAAGGGCAAATGTAACCCTGAGCGAAACGAGGCCAAACTTGGAGAGAGGAAAACGTACTTAAATTAATTTTATTTATGTACCCACTCCCCCAGAACTTTACCAGCAACGAAAACTCATCCCAATAACACCCGACCTCAACAAATCCAACGACATCAAATACCAATCCAGCCACCCATTTCAGTCCTCCCATCTCTCAACAACACCACACCCCTCACCAAAAATAACTCCCAACTCCGCCCACCATGAAACTCCACATCCCAGCTCTCATTCTAGCCCTCCTTGCGGCCTCAACAACCCCCACAAGAGACTTTTACATAGGCCCTTACACAATTTATGGCCGCTGTCAGGCAGAATGTACTATTCAATTGGTATAATGTTACGCAACTAACGGTTCCGCGTTCTTCTTCCGAACCTTGCGTAGTCTACAGGCCAATAATCCTAGTTCTTGGCAAGACTATTGCAGTCGTTGGGTTCGTGGAGAATGTTACGCTGATTGTGCTAGGGGTCACTTTGCTTAAATGGCATGGTGATATTGGTCTTTTGTGGAAACATGAAAAAGGAATGGAGACTTATATGCTCGCATGGTGAAGAAATTCCCCTGGGGGTAGATTAGAGAATATTATTTTGTTTGCCTTAAAGAGTTTAAGTCTCAAACTTTGTTTTCTGTAGTTCTGGAGTGACACCTATATACCTCCATCCAAGACCCATCGAAGTTTAAAAAGTGTCAAAAAAAAAGTACGCCAAAACATCAGCATCTTTCGAAAGAGGGAAGGAAGGAATCAACTTACACTTCCAATCAATAATCCTTGCCAAGTTTGAACAAAGTTTCCGAAACCTCAGTGAACGCTAACAAGATCATTTCACAAATCATTTGATCATTTGAACAAGGTCTCCTCGACCTGAAAGTGTTTGACAAGTGGAGTAATTTACTCGCAACTAGCTTATTGAAAGGAAGAAAAGTCCGAAAATCCCCAGCATAGTATCTAGAAGCAACTATGAGTGTTGAAGAATCATTTCCTTTCTTAACTGTTTTGTGTTAGTTGGTAGGCTTTGCGAGTGAGATAAGGGGATGCTGGTGTTTGATTTTTTAGGGAGGTTTGGGTTATTTGTGATTATGTTTTAGTTTGTGCGGGTGTGTGGCGTGGGTGACTCACTTGGTTCTGGAAGGTTTGAGAAGTTCACTTGGAAGTGTAGATAGGCCGAACAGAAATGGGCAGGCTCCTTGAAGAGAAGTTAAGCATCTATCGCAATGCTAGCCATCGCTTTTGAAAATCAGCGAGTGGAGCCATTCTGGAAATCCGGGAACTGATCCAATCTTTACTGATAGTAGAATTTATTCTTCAAGCGATAGAAGTGTGTTTAAGGATAGCTTTAAATATTAAAATATAAGCGTTTGATATGCTATCTAATTCTCTAGTGTGACTTCAATCCTGAAATAAGCATCCAAGCTATCGGATCAAACCAAATTTCGATGTCAAAAAACACAGAGCCCGCATTGCCAATCTAGAGATCCTTTCTACCATTCTCAAATCTTTCGAATCTAATACCCGTCGTCAAACTACCATAAAGAGCTCCCCAACCATCAACAAAGTAATTCTTTCTCGGTTGCCATGGACCTCTATCGCCTGCCTTTGGCAAAGACTCCAGAGCCTTTGACACGTAAGTGCTACTCAAATTAAGAATCTTTCGATTACCCATGCCTTGCCACTCGAGAGCCACAGATTGATCAGCCTTGGCCTGTCCATTAAGAGGATACGAGATAGTGGAAGTTGAGCCGAGAGTTGGAGTGGCGCTAGTAAGTCCATTATCCCGCATGTGTTTCAAGACTCTGCAAATGAGTTGAGAAGCGGTATCAGAGCCCAAAGTCCAAGAGGCATTAGTATATCCAACGATTACCGAAGCGTTCGGAACATTCTGCACCAGTGTGCTTCTCCACAGGAACCTGTCGCCCAGAGAGACAGGTTTTCCGTCAACTATGATTTCAGCTCCCCCGGCCATCATCATCTTCAACCCCGTAGCAGTGACAATGATTTCCGCATCTATTTGCTTGCCAGAGGAGGTGACCAAACCAGTCGAATTGACAGACTTGATGGTATCCGTAACAACATTGGCCTTTCCCTGCTTGAGTGCAGTAAAGAAATCGCCATCCGGGGAGACGCAGAGACGTTGCTCCCACTGTAAAAAATTAGCAAATGTTTTTCTCGTTGAATCAGGAGCTGAGTAAAATAAAACTCGCTGCGTAAAAGTTACATACTGGGTTGTAGGCCGGAGTGAAATGAGGGTCAACTGGGATGTTATCTGGTAGAAGACTAGCAGTTTTCTTCGTCAAGCCCTTTCGAGCTGCATTTGGGAACCAGGCACAGAGCACATTCAATAGGAATCCCGTGATGATGTGTTTCCAGCGGCAGAATTTTGAGTGTGCCCAGGCAGGGAAGATTCTTCTCACACGTTCATCGAGTTTATCAATCATGGGAACTGCTGCAAGGTAGGATGGTGATCTTTGGAGCATTGTAACCAAGGCAGCCTTTTTAGCGAGCACTGGGAGAAGAGTCACAGCAGTGGCTCCCGAGCCAATGACGATGATTTTCTTGTTTGAGTAGTCGAGGTCTTCAGGCCAGAATTGTGGATGAATTGTTTTGCCTTGAAATGAATCAAGGTTTGGGATATCGACTTGGAGCGCGTTGTTGTAATCATAATAGCCGGTGGTGAAAATGATAAAGTTGGCTCTGAGGGTTTTGGTGATGCTTTCTGTGGCGTTATTGTCATTTCCTTTACTTTGCTCAACTGACAACGACCACTATCAAATATCTGGTTAGCCTTTGTAATTTCTAAATAGATTGGCTATTCTTACAGATTGCTTGTCAGATGACCAATTGGCAGCGAGTAACTTGTGCTGAAATTGGATCTTGCTGTCGATACCAAACTCCTCAGCAGACTCCCGAATGTAGTTTCTAATCAAAGTACCATCTGCAATGACCTTTTCATTCTGCCAAGGACGCCATGGGAAACCGAATGTATGGAGATCTGAATCAGATCTGATTCCTGGATAACGAAAGAGATCCCATGTACCACCAATGGCGTTCCGGGACTCGAGAATTGTGTAGCTGTAACCTGGCAGTTCTGTCTGCAAACGATACGCAGCGTTAATACCAGAAAGACCCGCTCCGACGATGATCACGTCAAAATCTGTCGTGTCCGTCATCGTGTCGTCAAAATCCTTGGGGACAAGGTTGAATGAGGATGGAGCAAGTCGGGAAGAGGCGGAAAGGGGAAGTTGAAGAGAGATAGATAATAAAGTAGCCAAAGGAGAAGCCAAAATTGAGATAAATAAAGCACAATTGAGCACAAAATAGCAAGACAAGCCAACGTAGTGAATTTGAGGATGAGGTTAGAAGGTAAATACTGTACGGAGCCGAGGTAAAAGTTGATGAAACGAGAGTTCCAAACAAAGTCAATGCTGTCGCCTCATTGGTCCCACTTTATTCTTCTCTCCCATTGGTTAAATCTACCCTGTAAACACAAGGAACCCCTGAAAGTGCAGGGCTGAGTGATCACCGGATCGCCGGCTGTGGCTTGCGAGTGGAGAGGAAGTCCCTCTTTACCTCTTCTCTTTCACATCTGTTCAACTTCAGTTCTCGATTTTGGATGCAATTGCTTCCCTTCGGACTCCTCAACAATACCGAACCGCTGGCAGTTGTTGAATGGTCTTGAAGTTGGAGAGAATTCAGGACAATGCTGCGGTCAAAGCGCCCCCAGCTTGAAACGTCCAGTCACGTTTTTTCCTTTCTTTCTTTTACGTCGTATTCTCCGAAAGTTCTATGGTACTGACTATTTGCTACATATTCGCTTGTCAAGTTCTGGATTTCTCTTTGAAATTGGCAGATTCGACTTAAGTCACGTTTTTTCTTTTTCCAAGAGAATTTCATCCTACCCGGTTCATAAATTTGCATCGCGGTCGTCACCTTATCTACACAATTACTCCGTATATGCCAGGCTAAATATGAAACTTATGTGGAATGTTCAGAAGCGTCAGAGGCTAGGTCTCTTTCTTACTCGGATAATAGCTCGGTAGCTAAGAGGTCGTACGTTTCTCCGGCGTGTCTGTAAATAAAGTGCGAAAGAGTTCAGAATAAGCTCTACTTATTCTTGGAGAATATTTAGAAGAATTTGTCTAACTTTCGCTAAATGTTCTTGGAAATGGATTCGACTGTCCTGGAATGTTTGAAGCAATCAGAAGTAATCAGAGGCAAAGTAAATCTCGGGATTCTTTTAAGTTCCAGAGACAACATTAACAAGGAAGCAGGAACCGTGATGATTGAGATTCTTACATCTTATGTAGTATTATTTGTCTTGATGAAAACATATTACCCATTTACCAGTCCGCGATCGTATCGTTTGCATTCGCTAATTTTGTGATGACATCCCTAGTTATTCTATTTTAGGTCATTTTGTCAACAAAAATTCCTTTTGATATGAGGTAACCACAATGAAGGATTTCAATTGGCCTAGAAACGCGGAAATAATGATGACTTATTAAATGTTGACCCCAAAATCAGCCCAAACCACGTGTCCGTTCGGTCCCTAAGAAACCTATATAAACCACTATCTTCTCTCTCCAAAGATCCTTTCTTCCCCAACTTCTTCTTTTGCTTTGGCTTAGATCAAATGTAGTATCTGTTCTGCTCAGTGTAATAACTGGTGCGACCCCACGGGGCAACTCTATTACTCTTATTTTTTGAATTGGGACTACGGATTTCGGTGTTTGCATCGTGGTTCGGAACCCATTGTGTCTCTGGTTTTACACTGCTTCCAGGCGACGCTAAATTCATACTTTTATTACCTTTTGTTTTCATTGCGTTACTTGCTTAGGCAGGGACGTGAAGAAGAAAATTGTAGCACCAAGACCTTGCCACACGAACGTGTGATCACTTGAAGGACCATTTTTTCTTTGAAGTATATTATATTGATTTGAGCAGAGGGTTGGGTATATTGCATCTCCTTTCACCATAACAAAATCTCCTCCCCGATCACTTCCATATCTTCATCTGCTGCTTTATACTCTGCAAAGTTTACAGGTTTTGGGTATCTTCCATATTTTACTTGTGCCTTCGTACCATCCGGGTCATATTTGATGACCAAACCAGCTAACCGTGAGTGGTTTGGGTAATCCGCATAAGTCAAGTTGGAGCCATATCCTTCCTCCTCAATTTCAATCAATCGTTCAGCGACTCTTGCCGTCAATTTGCTGTGTAGCAGTCCTTCCTGCCGATGTGCCGATTTCAGAATTGCAACAGCTTTTCGTCGTATTTTCCCATCTCTACACTTGGTAGCGACCATGTAGAGTGGAAATATGATAGCTGACTCGAGGGAGAAAGTACATTTCGTTCTGTCGTTTCCTTCGGGTGATACTTTGTTTGCGAGCTTCGTCACGAATTCGGCGTGGTTGTTGATCATGATGAATTCCGTATGGAATTTGTCCCAAAGCATTTCGTTCCATGAGGCTTTCTCAAGATCGAGCGTTACATAGATGTAAACCAAGAGCTTCTGGATTTTCAACGTATGAATACCCAATTGTGCTGTCTCATCCAGATTCATGCTGTTTTTGCGGATATATGTCTCGAATATCCTCGACCACTGGTTTAACCGAGTTGCCATAGTACTCTGAATGAGACTCAGTGATAATTTGGCCGTAGCTTTCGGAAACTCTGTGCTGTGAAGTTGTGTGTGGAACTTTTGTAAGGATCGGATTGTTGTGGTCCACAAACCATCGATTGAATTTCTGGCTTCATCAAGACTGGCGAAAGCGTTTGGCATGGCTGGGTAACAACATGATTCCTCCTGCTCTAAAGCTTCATCAACGAGAAATTGAGTATGACCGATGATTTGATGTACTTGTACTTCGAGCCGAGAAAATATGACGATAAGTGTTTTTAGCCGAGCCTGGGATAATGGGTGGTTGGAAGAGAGAAGTTGGGGTTTTGATGCTCGGGCTATGATATCGCTCATAATCTTCGTTCCGGCTTGGATGTGTTTGATTGCCACGCCGTATTCTTAAAAAATAATGGTTAGTATTGTTAATGGTAGCAGCTCTCCCCCCCCCCCCAAAAGGCACACTGGGCCAGCTGAGGATTAACAGAGAAAATAGAGCGGATTTCAGCTTACGACCACGAAGCATCTTGTACTGATGTTAGTCAAGACTTAGCCAAAAATATTACACGAGAACTTACCTCAAGACAAACGAAAAGAATGCATGTCATCATGGCAACATCAGAGCTCTTCTCCGATTTTTGTTCTTCGGGTTTGACAAGAAGTCGAATTGAACGCATGTACTGTTCTAGTGCAAAGTCACTTCGACAGCCACCATTGGCAGGTATATTTCCCATATCGTACACCTCGTGATAGCCGGCTAATGCAATGGCGGCATGCTTGATTGCTGGTTCTTGATGTGTTGCTTGCAGAATAACTCGATCCCAGAACGCGGAGCCGAAAATCCCACAAAGCTCTGGAACAGTTTTCTGTTGGAAGAAGGCAAATGCACGAACTTCTTGGCCTGTACCATTAACTAGGTTGGCGATTGGGCTGTCGAGGAATGGTAAGAGTTCCTTTTCGCTTGTGGAGGGGCTTGCTTGCTTGCTATTTTTGATCGACAAGGGAAGGTAGCCGTCACACTTTCGCCCAGTTTTCCTACACTAACCGGGAACTAGGATTAACAAAAAGACTGTGAAAGAGCCACGTGCTGTTGGCTACTCCCTGTGAGAAGACTTACCTGGTTACATTCTGGCTTTTCTTCATCGCACTTGACATGCCGAATTCTACGGAGAGTAAGTGGTCAGTGAGTGGTCTGTGGGTTAAAATTGGGACAATGGACGGAAACTAGTGTTCCTTCCACTGGCCATATACCCAAACACTCGGCGGGGTCTCGGTTAATGTGGTACGAGAGCATACAGCCGGGTTGGGAACAAGCTTTCCTAGGCCAACGGAGAAGCTCAGAGTGATTTATTTAGAGTTAGACGAGATTCTAGAACAACCAACTCACTTGCATGTCACACAACCAGTAGTAACCTTTGGTCGATACGCCCTAACTCTTTTTCCAGGAGCAATAGATCTGCTTTCAGGCATTATGTCCGTTTCAAGGTGTTCTGTTCAAGTGATTTCAAGTTGATATTGCCGTATTGGTGTGTTGCATCGACGAGATAACCTGATCAATATTGCCAACACAATGGATCATAAAGCTCAGGACATCGGAGGTATTATGTATCTTCGGTACGAAAGAACCAGTCATCATAATCTATCATTCTATATACGAGGAATTTCGAGGATGAAGTTTGTCTCTAGCTGCGCCGTAGAGCTAAAAAAGGAGGAACTAGGGTTGAGCACAGACCAATTCGGAAGTACAAACGATAGAGCCAATCAGAGGAGAGAATGCAGAACACAGCCCCGCAAATCTCACACCTCCAGACGCTTGATAAAAACTGCATCGACTCCTTCAAATTGTAACCTCATCAACTGGGTTTCCTTCAACAATTAAGTCAAGCGACTGAGATTAGCCAAACGAAGGATTCAAGTGAATTCGACGCATTGCTGTGTTTTCTTGCGCGTTCGAGGCATTCTTTTGTTGGCCTTGTGGCTTGTCATCAATGATTACGTGTCCTCAGCCACTTTGCTTCAACTCGCGGTACTACCGAGGAAAGAAGAATGGATGAGTCGCACATTCTCGTGTTGATTCTTTGAAGTAGGACAACTCACAAGCCATAATTCTTTTTTTGTTTTGCTGCATATCCTTTCTCACTGATTTCGCACATTATTAGCTCATAGTTATTATTATTTGCTGAACTTGGGACTTCATCTCAAAGCTTACCACTTTTGCAAATCATTTGCTACTCTTTCGGGCCTATTCCACTCAAAACACGAGAAAAGAAGTCGTTGTATTTGAAATCCCTCGTTTGCGTTGTTCAAGGAAGAAAGATTGGATGGTTCCTTGAGAAGGGTGCTTTGATTTGCGATCTGGAATTTAAGGTTTATTCGTGCTTTTGGAGGGATGGATGGAAGTCACATTTAGGGTTCGAACGATTGATGCTGTGTTTGTACCGCCAGCAGCTCCAAAATTTAACTGGGATGGAAAAACATTGCTGAATATACAGACGTGGGTTGAAGGGGTTTAGTCTGTCGCCATGAAGACCATTGCGGTGCTTTTTTCTTCTTTTCCACATGCGTTCCGAGTTTGCTCCAGGTAGGCTATTGACACATCCATATTTCAACCTATTGGATATGGCCCAGCCTATCAAGTGTCAGGTTGTGCATTGAAATACATGCCGTGTAACCATACACAAGTGGGGTTTGCATAGGCTACTCGCCTACCCGACCGAACCGCGAGGAAAAATCGGCTGAGATTGTTGGATTGCTTCAATTTCGTCATTCAGATCCCGGAAAGCTTCGCGCTCTGTACACAATGAAGCAACAATGACCAATTATTTCTGGAGAGGATGGAAGTTAGAAATATAAAGTGAGGTAGAATTTCTCTCAGCCCCATCCATTCCAGCACAGCAGATCACTAAATTAATATAACACAACCCATCAAAACATTTAAACTAAAACCTCCCAAAAAACTCGCACCCATATCACACACAAAAATGTCCTCACAGGTTTCCTCCACCATCCCACCCACAATCCGAGCAATCTTCCAACCAGACATCCAATCCACATCCCTCTTCCTGACCCGTCTCCCCATCCAACTCCCCGAGAAAGGCACAAACCAACACCTAATAAAAGTCCACGCAGTTTCCCCCTGCGCAAGCGAACTAACATGGGCCAAAAACTTCCCCCAAATCATGGATCCTAATCGCATCGCAATCCCATGCTACGATTTCGCTGGAAAAGTTGTTCTCGCCCCCCCAAACTCACCATTCCAACCCGGTACAGAAGTCTACACACGTACACCAGGCGGCAAGACTGGAAATGGGAGGGAATATACAATCGCGGAAACGGATGAGCTTGCGATCAAGCCGAAGAGTTCGAGTTGGGAGGAGGCGGCTGGTGTTCCTATCAGTGCTTTTACTGCGTGGCAGGCTTTGTTTGATCACGGGGGATTGAAGAAAGGGTGGAAAGATGAGGAAGGGAGGAAAGAGAATGAGGGGAAGAGGGTTCTTGTTACTGCTGCTGCGGGGGGAGTGGGAAGTTGGGTTTTGCAACTTGCAAGACTTGCTGGGGTGGGGGGTATTATTGCAGTAGCAGGTCCCAATAATGTGGAGTTTGTGAAAGAACTTGGGGCTACTGAAGTTATGAATTACAAGGAGATTTCCCTTGGGGAATGGGCGGAGGGGAATCCGAAGGTGGATTTGGTGGTTGATATGGTTGGGGGACAGACCCTTAGTGATGCTTGGTTTGCGGTCAAAGATGGAGGAAGAATATTAGGTGTTAATGATGTGCCGGAAGGGAGGAGACTCAAAGAGGGAGGGCCGAAGGATGTCACAAGTCACTTTTTCATCATGGAAGCTTTAGGGTGGCAATTGGAGGAGATTACTAAGTTGATTGAGAAGGGTGAGGTACGTCCTGTTGTGGATAGTGTTTGGGAGATTGAGGACTTTAAGGAGGCGTTTGCGAAGGTGGAGAGTCGGCATTCTAGGGGGAAGGTGGTTATTAAGATGCAATAGGGGGTTTAGGAAGTATTGGCTTAGTTTTGATTTTGATTTTGTGTTGGGGGAGTAGGTTGTAGCTTTTGTAATTTTATCTATAGATTTCATCCGAGTTCATTTTAGGAATGTACGCTCATGCTCCTATACATCACTTTAATTCCCGGTGCTTCTTGATCTAGTATAATTTTATATTAGCCGCGACAATAAATACTCGAGAGATAACTTACACGCCAAAGAAAAAACTCCAGCCCCCGAGAATAGAAAACAGAAGTACTTGATAAGTTGTAGTAAGCCCCAAGATTTCCGTTCCTTTCCAAAGAAAAATAAGACACAAACAAGAAAATATCTCACTCTGCTTGTTTTAGAAAATTGTGTTTTCATTCTCTACTGTTGGTTTCTGCCTTCTTCTAGGTACCGAATCAATCTTTTGCGTTCAAACGTGTCAACCAATGAAGCCACAATATTTATCTCTTTGTTCGCCCGGCGGAACTCTGACACTTCAACACTTCTTGACTCATGATGACGCCCTGAAATGATATTCAAGGCCCGCGTTCCAGCGCAACCGCAGTACAAGCAGCCTGGCATTTCCCGAAAGCAACACTGCATGCGAGAAGGCTAGGGATTAAAATGAGAGCACCGCTCATAGGATCCCCAGTATATCCAGCTGCTAAATAGCATGCCGTTACATGAGTTGTGCATGCAGCTTGACACATAGCATAACGGCTAGGACCAGCAGTTGTGAATAATGTGAAAGCTGCTAACAATGTGAGGACTGGGGTCAAAATCTGCATTCTAGGAAGAACAATATAAGCCGAGCGTAAGGAGTTGATACTTTTGCTTGTGTGGGTATGGTGTACCTTCAGGGAGAGGAATCATACTGATGTGAGAAGAGAGAAGAAGAAGAAGAAGAAAGAGTACTTCAAATTTATATGTCCGATTCGGATCGGACAATAACATATATTAGAATATGCAAGAGGCTTCGTCGGTTTTCCATTTCACTTCGATGTCTCAGATTCCTCGGAAAATTTTAGAGTCAAGAAAATCCATCAAGTCTGGCCTCTTTGTCGACCTGAAACCATGAGCAAGTGAAATTCCCTCCAAAGGGTGCCACAATGAAAGACACGAAACAGGAACAGGTGGAAGATTTCCAGTCAACCAAAACGTGGTCTGTTCATTTTAAGCAATCATGTGGCTGTACTTACCAGGTAGGGTTTGATGGGAAAAGACTTTGATTGAGATTTTCAAAAGTTTTGAAGAAGCAAACCTTGATGATGATAATCTATCCCAATGACTAGAAAGTTCAAATAACCTCCTTGTCCCCAATCGCAACACCATCCCCTCCCTCACTCCCACACCCGCTGTTAAATTCACCCACACGCAAAACAAGAACACAAATAAGCAAAAACTCCATCAACAAAGAAGAGTTACAATGGCAAAGTGGTTAAAATGGATTTTGTTTGTTGATAAAGGACTTAGAACATTCTCAGCGAAACGTGCCGAGTGGCTCCTGGAGAGGTTGTTTGAACCTTTTTTTTTGTTAATGATTTTTAGACTGTACAGGAGGGAAAGGATTTTTTTTGAGGGGTAGAAAGGAAGGAGAGAGGAGCAAGTGAGTGTTGGGAGATGGACTTGAAAATCCCATTCAAACCACGACCTCATCTGCTCCACTCAACCGATAGGTTTTGACGACAAGAACATGGAAAGACCAAGAACCTCTGCTTGGGGGACCAAGGGATCGTGGCTTCCCCTTGGACTCATGTTGTGGTAGCTCACAAGGTAAATTGCAAGAGGGAAGTAGCGACCGCAACGATTCAGGCCCAGGATATCGATGCTAGGTAAGCATAGGAAAGAACGACTCTTGAACTCGAACCCAACATCCTGGGAGTTCGTACTCTACTTAAGGACCAGGCCATGAGATCTTGCCTTTCCCTTCGTTCTCACTGCAGTATCTCTCGCAGTCGCTCCTTCCCTCTTACCACATACCTCGAGTCTAGCCTCACCAAAAGTTCAAGTCGACCCAGGACGAGGTTAACCGTCAAGCCAGGGAAGGAACGATTCTCGACCTCGACCTCGACCTCGAACTCGATATCCTCCAGGTCGTGAGCTCGTCACAACCTGCCCTCACGACACTAACCAGAAAAATAATTCTGCGCTTTCCGAAATACCCCTCCCTCTCTTTTTTATCCCATCGCAGCATACTCCCATCACATCCCACGATACTAAAATTACCAAAAAATAATTCTAGCCCACTCAAAATAACAGCCCCGAAAAAGAATTGTCGCGGCTTGGACGAATGCAGGTATCCTGAAACTGCGAGGCGCGTTCATGTTGCAGCACGAGTTTTGCGTCCGCATAAGGATTCCGCGGCAGTGTCACAGGAAAAAGCTGGGACGGACCGACAATGACGTGGAGGAGTCGAGACTCGAGACCTAAATCCTAATTTCAATTAGACTCGGGCTACAGAGAAAAATACATACATACCCCTTCACGATCCCCTCGAACACAGATGGAGCGCACCATGAACATAAAACAGTTCTATACATTATTATTCTATCAACAGAGAAAGAAAAAGAAAAAGAAAAAGAAAAAGCTAATCTCTGCCCAAGCGGGTATCCTCGAGTATCCTCAAAAATGACAACAAAAAAGTAACCTCTCGTCCCTAAATTTATCATTGGTGCCCCCCAAAGAACCAATCCCATTTAAACTCCTCAAAACAAATGCCACACGCCGTACCCTGACGCTTTGAAAATGCCATGAAACATATGGTACAACCCCTTCGAATAAAATCGAGGCAGAAAAGAAAACATTCAAGATTGTCCCCCAAAGAACCCCCCATCTCGTGTCGCCTCTCTTGTGCCGTTGACGCTAAATGCAATTCATGTAAACCTTTGTTGTTGCCTTGCTCCCTCCCTCATGCATGCCGGTTTCGAGGTTACGAAGGACAATAATCATAACTCGAATACTTCCGTCCCCCCATCCACTCCGTCAACCTCTCCAGCACCAGCGCATTCGTCCCCCGATTCGCCTTCGCAAAAACCGTATCATACGGATGTAAATTCGTGCCAAAATAACTATTCTCATACAGCGCATCCTTATACTCCCTACACTCCTCCTGATAATGCTCGCTCATATGGAAAGCCGTCATCAGGGCATCCACCTCATAGCCTGCAGCTTTTATTAAGGGGGTGGAATAGACTTCGACCGCGACGGCGCTCCAGTATTCGTGGGGGCAGGAGTTGATTCCTGCGATGTCCATTGGGGGAACGGGTTCGCCGTCTGGGAAGGGGGGGAGCGATTTTCGTGTTGCTTCGGTTTGTTCGGGGGTGGGGAAAAGAAGGATTTCGATGCCGACGCGGTCGGTGGCCCAGATCATGGATTGGACGTGGTTTGCGGGTTTGCAGTTGAATGTCATTCCTACCAACTGTGGCATTGCGTTAGTTCTCTGCCCAACATCCAAAAAGGTATTGTTCTTCTTACCTTGACCTTTTCCGTGACTCGGTTTAGGTACATATCGCTCCAACATCCTGTCGACCAGTATGGCAGAAAGGGACCGCGGATACTGGCATTCATCGTGATGAACTTGTTGTACTTCTTATACAAATCATCCTTCAACAGCACCTCCGCGAAGGCCCCCAAATCGTAGCAATCATTCGGTCGATGCAGATATTTAATATTCGGCTCCTTGGGAATGATATCCTCGGCGTGATTATCGCCATTCAAAATGAACAGGAAGTCCGCTCCGCCGTGCAAGCCATGGCGGAGAAAGTACTCGAGGTTCGCGCGGGAATTCTCGGTCTCGAAGTAGGCGTAGAGGATTAGGGGTCGATCGGAGACGGTCCCATTCCCATTCGCAATCCCATGCGGCTTCGAATTCGAACTCGGTGGTGCGACGACGGCTGCTGGTGTTGTGCTGTCGTGGGATGGGGGAGTAGGCAACAGCGCACCTTTCGAGTGTTGTTGTAAAGCCCAGAGCGTCCAGATAATGAAAAGAGCTCCTAATGCGGAAATCCACATGGTTCGCGGTTTGGCGTTCATAACGGCCGACATGGTGATGGTGGTTTGTTGTATTCTTCGCAATCACGGACTCGAGACAAACAATTGCACAAGACAGTTCTCCTTCTCTCCTCGAAGTCCGAAGTCAGCACAGCGCGAGGCGCAGTGCGGTGCAGTGCAGGAAGGTATTTAAAAGAGTGAATCCCCGCGCCCCCGTTGTTGTATGCGGAATGGACCAATCACAAAGAGCTGACGGTTGAGTTCAGCGTAAAATAGGGGGCTTTTCAGGGGTTTGATGGTCTCTAGATTTTTTAACGAGGTTTTGGATGGCGGATGGATAAGAGTGGGTTTTGCTGAGGAGGATGCGCCGTCTGGTCTCGTTTTGGTACCGGTAATTGCATGATACACGTCACACAGAAGAGGCTAGTATCACCCTATCCTCACCAAGACGGGGCTGGCTAACTCGTATTGGTCCGTATCTAGCCTTTCTCTCGAAGTTGCTTGTAAAGGTGGCGCAGAGCGGTCCAGCGTAGTGTTAGCCAAGGGTCATGTCATGCTGGGTAAGTAGCGACCGACCTGTCAAACCTACTTTTTTACCTAGATACGTTCCGTTCAACTTTGAATACTCTTCTACACGTCGCAATCAACATCATAAAAAGAAAAGATGTTTGTTTGTTTCTTCCCACAGTAGAAGAGATGAATATTAAAGGGGTTACTGCCTCGCCAATTTTGTGTACCGAGAGACACTGAGTGAGTTTGTTACTATCTTTAGCTGCAGAGGTTCGTCGGCTCGGCAGTGGCTTGGCACTATTGAGGCCCGACTCGTTGATGTCCTTTCTGTGCTTCCTTCGGTGCAACTAACCGGCACTAATCAATGTTGGTGAAGATTTGGGGATTAGTACAAGTGTATCATAACATCGCGTATTCAGGTGCTACCAATTCGACCGAGGGGTTGATGGGAGAATACCTAGGTGGTACCAACCTCGTATTCATATCATCGAATTATCTACCCCTCATTAAAATTTACAACCACGTCATGCAAGATATATCCCGCGTCTCTGGGCATTTGCTTATTTTTCATAGTTATGTTAGGGCATATTTGATACGACTTGGAATGCTTGGAATGAATCTTAGACTTCTCCTGCGCAATTCGCCGGGTTGGGTGACATGGAAATAATGTTGTATTAAATTCCCATTATATCCGACTGTACCATTACTATTATTGATCTATCTATATTATGTTCACCAGCTCCTCATACTTACAACACCAAAAACAATACCCTCCCTACTCACCCAGACCCTTCAACTGCCCCTCTAACCACCCAGCCATCTCCTTCCCATCTTCCTCACTCGTAACACCGACCTCCCATCTCACAGCAACAGTCATAAACCCATTCTTCGCGCTCGCCAACGAGATCCCAAACGGCTCAGCATGAGTACAAATAGATCCCGAGAAAGAAACCTTATCAAAGGTAACCCTCTCCTCTTCTTTCCCCTCTCCAACACCCCCATCAATAACCCCAATATTCGTAATCTCAAAAGAATACTCCCTCCTCTGCCCAAATTTCTTATAAAAGAAACCAACCAAATCCGTCACAAGCCCTAACAATCCGACCATTTGATTTTTAGGCGATGCTGTATTAGCGAGTATAAATGCCTTCGTCTCCCTCGCGCTATCCCACAAAATTTCATCCCCCTTCTCATTCTCATCTTCGAAATCCTTTCCAATAGGTTCCGCCACATCACTCGAAACACAAGAAATATATCCTCTCGGCGTCCTAGCCTCAGACGAAAAATGAGGAACAACATTCGAGACGAAATTGCCCATATCCCTCGCAGATTGTCCGGTAAACTTACGGAAAGAAAACGGGATGGTGCCGGCGAAATGCGAAAAAGAAGGATTCATAATCCCCACCTTCCTCGCAGCAAGGACCGCCACAAGTGCCGTAACAGTCGTCTTCTCATCCCTACATTTCTTAACAAGTTTCTTCAACGTTTCCGGTGAAATATCGAAACTCTTCATATCACCGATCGCAGGAAGCGTAGGAGGATTCTTGATATTTGGTCCCGCCCACTTTTTGGGGTCAACGGGGGACCAGAAAAAGGTCTTGATGATTTGTTTTAGGACGAACCAGAATGTGAAACGCAGTTTCGTCCCCATTTCTAAAGTTGGTATGAGTTCCAATTTCGAGACGGGGATTATTGAGTCCGAGGATATCGAGGTGGGAGTTGAGAGGATGTTGTTTAGGGATGAGAGGAAGGTAAGATGGAATGCCCCGCCTGAGAGGCCGTCTCCTATTGCGTGGTGGAAGTAGAATGCTACTGTAAACACAAATTTCCCTTCGTTCGATCGACTGAGCTTGAGGTCAGAGGGAAGAATAGCGACTCGAACCCGCCAAAGCGGTAATTCATCCACCCGATCCAAAAACTCGGCATGGCCTTCTAAAATCCAGGAATCAGGATTCGATGAGGGATCTTGATCGATAATCGTAACTAATTCATCTAAATCGATTTTTGGGACTCTTTTCCATTTTGGTTCTTTGCTTCCTTCGTCCTCGATTGCGACAGTCATGATTGGTTGCTTCTCCAAGGTTTCTGAGAGAGCGGAGTAGATGAGGGCTTTGAAGTTTTCATTCTTGGTGGTGGTGGTGGTGGTAAGGGAAAGAAGAGAGAGAGGTGCGCTGTAGGTTGCTGCTACTTGGACTTTGTTGTAGAATTTTACGTGGGTACGACTTATATTCCAACGCTCCATTAGACCTGGTTTTTTATTAGGGCGGGGATTTGTGAGTTGGGAGTTTTTTTTGGGGGGGGGGGGGGGAATACTTTTGGGGGGGGGGGGTGTGTTTTTTTCCTTTTGGGGATTTGGTTTTTGGGGGAAATTTTTTAATTTGTGGAAATTTTCAAATTAAGGGCATTTTGGGGAAAAAAAAAAGGAGGTTTCCAGAAACTTTATGGGACTTTAAAAACAAAGATTCCGAAAAATCCTGAACCCACGGGGGAGTGAACGAAGCCTGTAAATCCGAATCTCCCGAAGCGCCCGAGTTCAGCTTCTTTGAGTGTTTCGAGTTTGCTGTGCCGTACAAGTGGAATGAGATGAATCCACAGACGCGATTAGGTCACGATAAGAAAGGGGTGTGTTAATTGTTCAGAGCTCGTAGGATTCGACCAATCAGCGGTTCGGAAATACGCTACTATCTTTTTGTGGAGGAGAGTTTTAAAATATTCAAGATGGAATGTTTAATACCCAGCTTAGCATAAATTGGACGCATTGAGGCTGTCACGTTTTGGGCGATATCACGTGGTGGTGAGTTGAAGTACCTGGTCACGTTTTTGTATCGGCATGCTAGCTCCCCTTTTTATTTCTTTCGTCCCTCACGAAATGTCCAGCAGCGTGCCAAAGGTTTTGAAATTGGATGTTGTCGAGAAAACAGTTCTTGATTTGAAAGCTCCGGTGTGTTTAAAATGACACTCGATGAACCTCTGATGATGAGATCGATCTCAAGCATAGCTTGCTCACAACCAATTTATTCTTATTTGACTTTAATCCTTTTAGACATGTTCAGTCTTTTGCGTTTCCCTGCTCTACATATATCATAGTTTTCAAGTCCCAAATTCTCGGGCTGTTCACTCAACTGCTTTCTGGTTTTGTTTTTCACTTGCTGAGGGAAAAGACCCAAGTGAATTCCATTTTTCCAGGGACGTTTCTATGTGTTTCTATCAGTGGAGTTTTCCAGGATTATAACTCTATCAGTCAAACTGAATCAACTTGCAGCGAGCCGTAAATCCGTTTGTCGTTCCACAGGATCACTACATCGCGTTGTGTAACTCAAACGCCCAGCGATAGCTATTTGAAACCCGAACACCCCTCTTTCCTATTCTTACTCTCTTTCACCGCAAGCAAAACCTTTGAGAAAATACTACGAGCCAAAAGCAAGAAACATCACAACTGCACATCTACACAAGGTAATAACACCCATGAAATCATAGATATGAAGATTGCTGAGGACTTGCAAGCGAAAACACACTCGAGTCACACAATGCGCATCTCAACCCAACTCATGACACTCCTTGCCATCGTTACAACTCCTGTAGCGGCGGGCCCGATCGGTTACGGCATATGTCAAGGCGGATGCGCTACGGTCGTCATGGCATGCTATGGAGCAGCTGGATTCACATGGGGTGCTACACTTGGAGCCACAGCACCTGCTTCGGTCATTGCATGCAACACGGCATATGGCACTTGTCAAGCTGCCTGTGCTTCAGTTCTTCTAGCACCAACCCCATGAACTGAGATACTGTGGTTATGGAAGACTGGTGTTGGATTTGAGTCGAGGTGGGGGATGTTGGGTCTGCTGATCTGGGAAGCTGGTCTTTCGGGCTTTGAAGTGGAACACTCATTTCTTAGCAATCAAAAGCCGAGAATCTTTTGGAGACAGTGCTTTTGGAATAGCAAAGATATTGTGTCGTCGAGTACTACCTTTCTTCTCGATTCTAGAAATATCTTGTGCCGAACCTGTGTCTATTTTATGAAAAATATTCTTTGTCTACGGGTTTAAGCGAGCTGGAAGCTTTCGTGGGATGTTGAGACATATTAATTGTATCGAAGAGCAAAGAAAACACAAGTACTTTCTACCCCAAGCTGTTTCGAAACCCACACGTTCAACAGTCACCATATAAATTTTGGGGCTACCTCCTTTCCACTTCTATCTCCAAACTTTTGGAAGCACCTACAGGCAATACACTCATATTCATACAGAAAAGCAACGAACAAACTTGACGATACCATTCTTCAAAATGCACATTTCAACTCCAATCCTTGCCCTGACGGTTGCTCTGGCACCACTCACGACGGTTTATGCTTCATGTCATGAGGGGTGCGCCGATGTGGTATCTGCACGTTATTCGGCAACTAGATATACCTAGGAAGAAGTCGTCCTTAATTTCCTAGCATCCCCTATTATTATGGTTTGCCATTTTTCTTATCTGGCCTGTCGAGGTGCTTGTGCTGTGGCAGGATGGGGATCATGGAGAAATTTGGTCTGCTTTGTTGATTCGCTGTTTTGGGCGGAAGCAGAAATGTGATCTAGAATAGAAAGAAAGGCAGAAACAATGATAAATGCTGAAGTCGACACTCTCCAAAATATTCTTGATTTCCATTGAAGTGATATGAGCTTCTTTCTCAAAAGCCACGTGAAGAAATTTCCCCCTTAATCCAGTTCTCTATGAATCTGTTGAGTTGGAAGGGTAATGGGTACTGGAGGTTATGGAGAATTGATTGATTTGTGTAGGTAGTTATCTAAGGTCTATATATAAGGAGTGAATGATGATTACATAAGTGACATCATAATGAATGAATGATATAATGATGATATAATGACGATATAATGATGATATAATGATGATATAATGGATCTAGCACAATGCTAGTGATCATACCAGCTGATCAACATAGCAGATAAAACAGTTGACGAAGTGGTAAATCAAACAGTAGATCATTATGGAAATAAATAATGAGAAAAGTCATGTGATGTTATGAATCCAGCACAACAGAATCATATGCATGGCATCTTGCAAGTCGCGTAATTGCGTGTGAGACTTGCCCCTTCTTTCTTTACACTTCCGACTATTCGCTTGAACTGAATCACTCGAGGTCAAGTATCAACTCCATCAAAATAGTGTAGGGGAAAAACCATCATTATCCAAAAACCTTTCGTAAACTTCTTCTGGTATGCTTTGTCTACTAAATGTGGCACTGGCCAATTATGTTACTACTTTAAACTATCAGGCAGTGAGTCTAGTATGATTGGCTATTAGATTATATTGTTCGAGAATATTTAGAGTAATTGAATTAAAGTGACGAATGTCTCAAATGTATGAAGCACAAGTACTCATCTAAAAAACTTTCGTTTGATTTGATTGTTCTAGAAAGTTTAGAAAATTAGATTAACTTATAACGAGTGTAGGATATGTCTAGATAGAATTTGGTCTACGGTGTAATCGGTAGATAAGCAGACCAGTTCAAATGATCTTTTTCTCTGAAATGTAAGAAGAAGTGTTGATTTACTGGGCTTGAACAAAGACTACAGCTCTCCATCAAGCCTACAGCCCCTCACTTACGGGACAAATAAGATCTATTTTTGATTCTTGGAAATAAAAGAAAGAAAGACGTAATAGCTCGACTTTCCCAAAATATATTTCTACAAGATGGGTATCAATACGTAGGCTACAAATAGCTGGAATTATAACTTTAGTACAATTCATAGGTGACCCACGATAGGCTCAAATTTCAAGTGTGAGTTGGTTTCAAGAACCCTTAATATATAACGTCCGGGCGCTCAGAAAGCACTTCAATTCATTCACCTACATACCATCACCTCCCTCTCACCTCCTCAAACTTCTCCTTCGCCTTCGCCAAATGAGCCTCCAAATCCTCATCCCAAATCCACCTCACATCAGTATTCAAGTTAGCAGCCAACTTCTCCAAATCGTCGCCAGTTCCATCCCCCTCCAGATCAAGCACCTTGCCTTGCTTTAGACTTGCAGCAGTTACCCCCATCGTACGTGGCACCCGCACAATATCATAAGCTTCAAATGCAGGAAGCAGATCCGCGGTTGAAGTACAATCTCCAAGAAGATTAGAGAGCACATATGCATCTTCCAATGCCATACCAGCACCCTGGCCGAAGTGAGGACTTGTTGCGTGGGCTGCGTCCCCGAGGAGACAGAGACGGGATTTGTGGAATGTAGTGACGAGTGGGTGTTGGAAGATTGCCCAGGCGTCGGGGTTTTGGATGAGCTTGGATTCATGGTTAGTATGTTGGGTTCAACACTTGTGGTTTTTAGATGTTTGCTTACTTGCATAATACTTGAAACGTCTTTACCCCAACGTGCGTCGGAAAAGTCCCCTTGAGCGTTCTCCTTTTGGAGGACTTTTACCCATTCTCCTTCCCATTCATTTGGGTGGCTATGGAAAGCTACCACATTCATCAAGGCACCATTTCCAACGGGAAATGTCAATATCTACGATGGTTAGTATTTCTTGCTCATTATTCGAAAGCAGCAAGGAGAATAAACTACTCACATGACCATCATGTCCAAGATACATCTGTCGATTATTCGCCTTTTCAGCACCCAACGCCGCCTCCGCCAATTTCATAGGAACCAACCCCCGATACGCAACTTTCTTCGTAAAAACAGGCTTCACAAGTTCCTCCTTATGATCAAAAACAAAAGGTCTCGTCCCAGATCTAATCCCATCACAACCAACAACCGCATCAGCCTCAGCCAGCGTCCCATCCGCAAATTTACAAACAACCTTCTCTCCACTTTGATCCACACCCACCAATCTCTTATTAAACTCCGCTTTGCCCTCTGGAAGCATCTTCACCAACACCTCCAAAAAATGCGCTCGATGAGCTGTACTCTGTGTCATTTTCCCCGGCATTTTGACTTCGATGATTCGTTTTCCTTCATTGGAGCCTTTTTCTCCGATGGAGAAGTCAAACCAAGTATTTTGCTTTTCTTCCCAGCCGTTGAAGGAGGCGATCTTTTTGTAACCTTCCCAGATTTGGGGGGAGATGAGGCTCATTGCATTGTGTGAGTTTGCTCCGAATCCAAGACCTGCTCCTATTTCGCCAAAGGCGGAGCGTGATTCGTAGATTGTGAAGGTTATGTGAGGGAATTTAGAGAGGGCGATTGCTAGGACTACTCCACCGATTCCGCCACCGACGATGGCTATGTGGAGGGGTATTGGTGTTGCCATTTTTTTGCTATGAGAGATTGGGTTGAGAGGGATTTTGGTGTTGTGGAACCTAGAGATCTCGATCCTGATATTCCAAAGAAGTATACGGAGTGACTTTCGAGATTTGACTCGGCTCCGGTTCTTACTGCAGCCGCACAGGGATTCGTCCAAAGAAAGGCGAATCTAGGCTCCCGGTAATACAAGCAACAAAAATCTCACAACCTTGAATACCTTATCGTGTTGGATTTTGCAACCTTATTCCAACACCGAGTACTATTCAAAGCAGTCCAAGATAAAATTCGGTGGGTGTGGTACTTTGGAGGGTACATAAAGTCCTAATGCACACGCCCACCACACCTCACGCCACACGGCACAATTACTGGGCGGAAAATATGACAGATGAAACAGGTTGCCTTGAGATGCTTGTTGGTTCTTTGTTGGTGTGCCGAAAATGCGTGTCGGTGCATATTGGGAAAATACCCCGCATGAAGTCGTATTTTTCTGACGAAACTTGCTGGGGTCTGCCGTAGTATGGCTGCGACTCACAATTATGATTCGAGATTTTTGTTTGCTGAAGAATTTGCTTTTGTGTGATTGATGCATGGAGAATGAGAAGTATTGTTTGCTTGCCGGCCTCGTTTCTTTTCTTGTTTAGGCTGCATTCGAATGATTATTTGCAAGCGAATTATTATTGGATTGGCTGCTATGGAATGTGATCAAAATACCACTTTCTTCTACCTCCACCTATCGTAATAGAGAAACTAGTACCCATATCTGAATTGAGGGTGGTCGTCTCCAAGGTTGTCCACATCAGGATCTGAAAGTCGAGCATCTCTTTTCCCAGCGTCCCTCGCTCTATTCTCGTTCCACAAAGCCAAAGTGTATATAACAATCAAGGCAGCAGCAGCACAACTCATGCCCAAAATGGTCTTGTATCCTGTTGTATATAGTGGTGCCTGCTTGCCTTGGAAAACAAGAGCAGAGGCAATACCTCCAAAATTCCCCAAGCCTACCTCCATTGCAACAGCATATCCAATCTTATACGAACCGCTCACATTGTTGACAAGCATAGTCCATAACATCGGTAGAGAGATGTATGATCCTACAGCGAGGAGATAGAGAGCTCCGTACCTGCTATTTGCACTGACGTGTTTTTGGTTGATCAAGAGAGCTGCACCGATGATGATGAGGGCATATCCAACAAGAGCAAATCCAGCACGATGCTTCAGTTTGTCAGATGCATATGCTGCTACGAGACAACCCACGGTCGCTGCGACGAAGATTGGTATCACCAGTGCTTGTACGTGTCTGGCACTTGATGTTGGGTTGAACTGCTTAATGATCACGGGGGCGAAAATTGCTATACTGTAAACAGTGACGGTTGTACAGCAAGCGACAGCACCACTAAAAGCTATCAGTACTTTATACAAAAAGCGAAAGGTCATGAGGTAATGACTAACAGAAGATAAATCTTCCAATCGAAGATTATTCGCTTGATCGTTTTCGTGTTCAAGACTTCCATCTTTCCAACGATTCCTTGTTGCTTGACTGACCTCAATTAGCTTTTGCTCATGTCCAAGTGGGGAATAGAAGTTCATACTTCTATGCGCCAATACGGCTTTCTCATCAACACTGAGCCACTTGGCTGTTGTTGGCCAATCTGGCAGAAATGGGTAGGCAAGAACAGTTACACCGACTGTCATGCAACCTTCAATGATGAAGATCCATCTCCATGGGGAATACCCATTCTTCGATTTGATGCCGGCGATGGCAAGAGCCAGAAGCCCACCGAACGCTGTGCTGACAGCATTTCCTACCATCAACATGCTCAATCTCCATTGTAGCTCGTAGCGGGGATAGTATTGAGACAACAAATACACACTCCCTTTTCGCGAGTTAGTAACAACGAGCTCTGTGTACAACTTCATGCTCGCTTACCTGGGATCAAACCAGCTTCAAAGACACCAATGAAAAATCGCAGCGCTTTCAGACCCGTAAAGTTGGTGATCACACCTTGACCAATCGTGCAGATAGCTGCAAGTGTCGAGAGTTAGACAATGTTTCTCGGGATACAAGGATGCGGGGAACTTACCTAGCAAGAAACTCTGTGCCGCAAGAACCTTTGAAGGGGAAGTCTTCTTCAACAACCAATTGCTCGGGACCTCGCAGGTAATCAGACCAACCAGAACGACGATGAGAGCAATGTTAAAGTCGTTGCTTTTCGGGTTCATTTTCAGGTCTTTCTGGATACCAAAGATATTTGCCGAGCCGATATTGATGCGGTCGATCAGCGAAACGAACCATAATGCGAAAAGAGGTGGCAGCAGACGCAAGTCGAGTTTCCATATCAGTTTGCGATACTGCATGGGAGTGAGAACAGGAACATTCGATTGGACGTCACTATCCGAAACCTCGGTAGCCTTCTCGACGTCTGAGAGTTTTGGAGATTTCTCCATTGTTGGTAATGGGAATTGGAACGTGATGAGAGGTGTTGGTTGTGATCAGGAAAGAAAAAAGAAGTGCGGCGGGACAGCGAAGAATCTTTATTGCCTGGCCATCGGTGCACACCCTCCTCGAAGTTGGACCAGGTTTCAAGCCCCCCATGTGTCATTGGCTACTGGCCCAATCTTCTAGATTGTGCAGTATTGATTTCCCAATTTTACTCGGCACGAACTGTCGCTGATATTTCGAAATAGAAGACCCAGAACCCAGGGAATCGGACAGGCGGGCTGTAAATGGGGGGAAGACCGACTGCTACGAAAATCACTTGCGAACACCACAGGCATGTGGTGAAAGTAGCAATGCAGAGGCCGACCCCCCTGAAGCCTCGCTTGTAATTGAGAAGCTAAGAGGCTTGCAGGTCAGAATTGGCAAGTTACTGATCCGGGGCCAGCATCAGTTGACAGTCCAATCACAACCCCGTTAGCTGCAGCCACACCTGCCATTTCTACGCCCGCGAACTGGTAGGGTATCAAACTTTATATGCATGTAACGCTGTTTAGCCTTTGTCAGTCGAAATGAACTAGGGATGGTTACAATGGAGTAGCCTTCCCTCCATTTGGGGGCCTCTCACAGGTGGGCGGGCACGGCTCTGGCCATGCCGGTTTTCGAGCTGACACTCCCGCACCCTGCACCTATCCGAACAAGAAACTAGGGTGTAAATAGCAGTGGATGCGGCTGGGAAAAAGAAGAAACAGAAAAAAGGTCGGCAGGAAGCTCAGATGGCAAAATAGAAATATTGGCTACAGCTGTGGTGAAATGTGTTTTCCGGCCCGATGGTTGGGGACAGCGATCCCGAAGGGGTCCAAGCCACCAACAACACAACCAACATGAACTTCAATTAACCATTTGAGCCGTTGTGAATGTGGCTCTGAGTGGCTGTCTTGTACAAGGTCCACGTACTGTGCCAAAATACCTTGCAACATCCTCATGGATGGGGGAATCACCTCACCGGACAAAGGTAGGACCACCGGACGGCGGAAGCTCCTTCCGACCCAGCCAGATGGTAAAGTAGCTCTACTGGATTCAAATGCCCATGAATCACACCTTCACATCCCGCGTAGAGATCAAAGCGGTTCATTGGAATACTCTGACAAATTCCAACAGGCGTATCTCTGTCCCAACGAGTACACTGGTGGAAAGTAGACTTGCGTTCAGGGAAGTTCCTGTACCCAATACCAATACCAATACCAATACCATTAGCTTAGGCACGACGTAGCTTTTATTGATTTCGACACTCATGCCGCTCTACTCGCTATCACACCGAAGCAGTCGCACTCATTCTGAGACAAGAAAGGCAATGGCAATGCATACGCAACCTCAAGTTTCGCTGTGATTGCTTTTTCTGCGAGGAAAACAGATAGAGGAATATCACGGATTCTCTCGCTTCATTGGTTCATTTATTCCCATACGCATATGCTGCCGGTACTCCCAAGTAGCAGTACTTGATTTATCCAGCGTCGTGGTGCCTGGGGAAATAAATTATCCCTTTGGCCAACCACCATTCAATATCTCGTCTTTTCAATCTCGGGTGCGCTGCTACATTACCTTCAGGGGTTCAACTTGAAAAAGCGACACAACGAAGACTGGGGATTGCGGCATAGACCCTAGAAGAAAAGGCTTTTTCAGCGTTACACGGCAGCATTGCCGAGTTGAGTTGCTTTGGAGATTTCCCCGGTAAATGATTTCATGGAAGCATCTCGTGTTTTGGTGTTAGAGAGCGTCAAGGGTCAATGAACGCCTGGAAGAAGGCCGTCATTTTGCACTTGTTGGTGTCGTGAGTCTCCCTGGTGTCCGCCAAGCAGGTGCTTGATATATGTAGGCGGAGAAACCCCAAATAGATGTGAACAGAAGTAATCAATCATCACTGGGAATACACGACCTAACACCATCGCGATGAATGCTACTTCCAATCCTCTCGCTACAAACTCTGAGTCTAAGGGTATTTTATGGGTTCATGTTACGATTCCAATTTTGGTCCTTACAATTGGACTTGTGGGACTTCGAGTATGGTGGCGCCGAAGAATGTCAGGGAGGGTTGCCAAAACTGATATAACTGTTCTTGTCTCATTGGTGAGTTGGTTAGTATTGAGTGCTTTGATGTTGTACTTATAATATTCATAGTTGTGTGCAATTGTCCAAGAAATTCTAGGCTGCATTGGTAGGTGACTTCTTTTCTCTCCTAAGGAACTCCCCAATCTTTTGGCAACTCTCTCGGTACAGCTCCTTGTCAACCAGTTCTTCCGTTCAAAATACGAAATACATATTACTTTCTGTCGATATACCTTTGAAATGGGAGCACTGCTTTTTGCATTATTTACGCCAACTTGAACCCTTCCGTTCTAATGCAGTACTGACACTCCTGATAGCTATTCTGGAATGGGGGCTGGGCCATCATGCAGCATACATCGGTCGCCACAAGACTTCCAAAGCAATGATGGTATGTACCAAATAGCACCCGGCCGAATGTTTTGTTGAACTAACATCACTTTAGTATTTCTACATTTACCAAATATTCTACAAGATTCTCGTCAGCACAACGAAGGTAAGCAAGCGCCTGAATCTAGACTTTCAAATCCCACCCAAAAACTTACTATGTGAACAAAGATGTCTTTTGTATTCTTATACATTGACCTATTTCCCATCCCAACATTCCAAAAAGTGTGCTACATCGTTCAAGCTTCGATAGTCGCAGCAATGATCTCTTTCGTAGCGGGAACAATGTTTCAATGCACACCAATTCCCTACTTCTGGAACCGAACCATTGCTGGAGGTCATTGCGTTGATACAGCTGCCTTCTGGTACGGACATGCTGCGTGGAATACCGCTGGAGATGTTCTTATCCTGCTACTCCCCATTCCTGTCATTCGATCACTCCAGATGGGTAAAAGCCAAAAGCTCGCAGTGTTGGGAATATTCGGTCTTGGGGCGTTGTAAGTTTTCTTCCTTTATCCAATGACTTCTTGCTGATAAGGTGAACAGCGTCATTGTAGCCAGTGTCATGAGAATGATAGCCCTAAATCCCGCCTCAAAAGTCACCCAAGCAGACATGACATGTTCGTCTTCCCCCCTATTTCTCCATTCCCCTCTAACTTTTGTCAAGATGTCATATCTACAAGCAATGCCTTCCTCTGGACCCAAGTAGAATCCTGCGTCGCAATCATCTGCGTCTGTCTCCCTACCCTCAAAGGCCTGCTCGCACGTTTAATGCCTAATCTCTTCACCACCAAAGGACGATCCACCCAAGACCGCTACAATCTCGACGAGTTCGGTGGGGAACATTCGAATTCTTGGCGGGATAAGAAGAGGAGTAAGGGGGAGGTGACGGAGATTATGGATGATACAGGGAGTGAGGAGAGGATTATGGGGATTACCAGGACGGTGGATGTGCAGGTTACGAATGAATATGGGAAGGGAGGTACGACGGCGGGGAAGGAGACTTTTAGGGGGAGCAATGGGTTTAAGGGGACTTGAGTGGTGGGTGATTGTTAGGTGTACGGATTGAGTTTAGAAGATAGCGCTCACGCTTGAATTTTTTTTTTTTTTGGAGGGTGATTGATTCGCCTGAGATAGTTGATTGTTAACTACTCTTTTCGAAACACCGACTTAGGCTAGCTATTTTGCGATCTTCTTCTCTGGGATTGGACTTTTGAGGCACGCTTACTCTCTGTGACCACCGGGAACGAAATCATTTTACTGGTCGGAATTGCGATGATTATAATTATCTTTGAACAATTTCGACATATTTTATACAAACGTCTAATACTAGAAATCTTCACCTAAATTATTTATTTATATAAAACAATTAAACTAAATAGATATAAGAATACTATTTATTTAGTTTAAAGCGTAGATCTAATCTATATTTATCTAAAATAGTAAAGTAATACTATTCTAGCTTTATTATAATATTTAGATGTAATCTAAGATTATAGTAATATAATCTAGATCTAATCTATTTATATCTAATATAATAAATAATACTAATCTAGTTATATTATAAAGTCTAGATCTAAATATACTTTAGAGTTAAGTAATCTAGATATAATCTATCTATATCTAGGATAGTAAAGTAATACTATTCTAGCTATATTATAGTATTTATATTTAATCTAAGTTTATAGTTAAAAAAGATAAATCTAATTAATATATATCTAATATAATAAGAAATACTATTCTAGTTTTATTATAAAGCCTGGATTTAATCTTTAAAGTTAAGTAATCTAGATCTATCTATATCTATCTAGTATGGTATAGTAATACTATTTTAACTATTTAATAAAGCTTAGCTCTAATCTAAGTGTCGTTACATATTCTTGGTGAATAGCACCTTCTACGACAGCTCAGTTGATCCACGTGCTTGGGCTCATGTGAGTGGCTTGCCACTCACATACTTAAGCTCACAGGATCCGACCCCTCTTTACCTTT
>LKUV01000182.1:0-95662 GCA_001414455.1 Hymenoscyphus fructigenus
CCCCCCCCCCCCCCCCCCCCCGAATCTCTTGGATAAGTCTTGGGGCTAAGAGGGAGGCTAGGGCGAATCTGTTTATAAGGAAGCTTCTACGGAACTCTCTGCCGTGGGAGAGGAGGCTACCAAAGGCTTTACGGATCTGAAATCATCGCTTATTAGTCGCACTCGAGCTATTTCCATCGCCCAACCAGCTACCGGGGAATCGTCTACGGAAAAGAAGGATGGCGAGAAGGAGGTGTCTTCTGATGAGGCTTTGAAGGAATCTGAGGGGGTGCTTGCGAGACTCCGCACGGAAGCGGCTAAACGATTGAAGGATATACAACATGCGGAAGATGCGGCGGATGAGGCCCTTTTGAAATTTGGTACAAATCTTCGGGATTTCTTGAAAGACGCTGTTAGCATTGCACCACCGACTGCGGAATCGGGCAAAGATGGGAACGCAGTATTATTTGAAAGCAAGGATGCTTCCGGAAAGCGGGTAATTCATACCACACGATTCGACGCGCAACTACATGTTATACATTCATCACTCGACAGTTTTACCAAAGATCCGGTTAGTGAGGAATATGAACCTTGGACGAAGACTTTTGATGTGGAGAAGAAGACGGATGATATTAGCAAGGATTTGGAGACTTTCAATGAATTGAGAGCTTCCATGGAGAAACTGGTTCCGGATACTGTTAAATACGATGATTTCTGGAAACGGTATTACTTTCTGAGACATAGCATTGAGACTGCTGAAGCACGAAGAAGGGATTTGCTTAAAGGTATGCTAGGACCATCTTGGTTGTTTTCTAATGGCTAACAATTTCCAGGCGCAGCAGCTTCAACTGAAGAAGAGGATGTTGCTTGGGACGAGGATTCTGACGATGAAGCCACAACTAAGACCACCAAAGCAAAAGAAGCAGGCAGGCCAGCTTCTGCCGAATCCTCCACGACGCTCCACCCCGCTACACAAGCTGCCGATAAAACTCTTCTTAAGCCGGAAGAAGCTCGTAAATCCGACGAGAAATCACAAGCAGATAGCGATGCCAGTTATGATGTTGTTGGTGCCGCTTCGGGTGCTCCAAGTCACGCTCCAAGCAGTCCGAAAGAATCTCGAAAGGGTGATGATAGCGAAGACGAGGACTGGGAATGAAAAGGTCGTTTTGGATGAATGGTGGCAATTCATTGTTTTCGGAGTTGGTGCTTCTTCGAGGCGTTTAGGTTAAACGACTCCTATTTTTGGTTTCCGAAGGTCCATAATACTCTCTACAATTTTTTGGTAGAGAGCTTGTAATGCATTTTGATATCCCTTTTTGATATCCCTTAAACACCATTTTCCCTGTCTACGCCCAGACGTTTACCTCTTCTTTTTCGTGACCTTTGTAAACCCATCCTCATCCACCTCCGTAGCCTCCTTAACCCTCACCAACGGCGGCGCCTCATCCATCTCCACGTCACCCCCCTCATCTTCCTCCTCCGAACCACTCGTCTCATCATCCTCCTCACTCCTCTCCCGCTTCTCAAACATCTTCCCCACATCCTCGCCCCTCCCCCCCTTCCTATCCCACCTCTCCTTCATCGCCGCCACCTCCCCAAACTCGCCCTTCCCACAATCCTTCTTGATCCTCATAATCTGCTCCGCGACCTCGAAACCGCTCTCGTCGTCGACATTCACTTCGAACTCATCCAGCATTACGCCGAGCAGGAATTCCTCGAGCCATTCGGCGTCTGCGTCGGGGGTCTCGTTGAGGAGGTCTATTGTTTGTTGGGCGAACCATTCGCGTTTTGAGGAGGAGTCGGGACCGCCCCAGTGGGAGGTGACGGCTAGGGTCAGGGAGGGCCAGAGGAAGAGGGAGAGGGTTGTTCCGAGCTCGAATTGGGCTTGACATTTTGCTTTGCGCGGGGTTAGTTTTTTGGGATTGTTTGGGGGTTTTGGAGAGGGGATAGAGGGAGAAGGAGGGGACGTACTTGGTGAAGGCGCGGATTGCGCGCTTCCTCCTCCGTTGACTTCCATGAGTTTGGGTTTTGTGTTGATGGAATTTTGTATCGAAGGGGAGTTGTTGATGGCATCCAGTCGGATGTGGGGTAGTGGGACAAAAAAAACTTATGCAGGCGACAAAGCGGCACTGCGGATCTCATCGGGATCCTCTCAGTACTGTACTCTGTACATTTTATATTTGTTCTTAGATTATGGAAGCAAAATCATTTCCCAACCTAGGCGAGTTACTTGATATTATTAGTTGCATCAAACAATATGATCATTCCCATACCATGGTGTCAGAACAACGAGAGCTTCCATTCTTATCAAATTGTGAAAGTGGGTCGTTCATGACGTGAGTGACAGGGGTGCGTGGAATGATCCAATTTGGAAAGACCGTAAGGTACTCTCTCAAATCGTGAGATCCTTCTAGCTCGCACTACTTATACTCTTTGTGAATGTTCAACTTTTCTAATATTTAATACCTTCTTGTCTCCAATCCATTAACTAATACATCACGCAATTGGATCACTTGAAACCTACGTTTGGAACACCCGGATATCTTGGCCCGTCTGTTCTTGGACTTCAATCCCTCCCTCTCTGGGAGATTTTTGAAAGAAAAAGAAGCAAAATGCCTATTAATACCATCTCAGTCGGGTTGGCAGTAACTCCCACAGTCATCCAAACCTATCTCTCTCATGTTTGTGCCCCCTTATCCGCATTTACATAGCTAACCAGGGCAAACCAGTACCTCAATCGCAAACCCCTCGCGCAAAAACCCACAGCACACATCTCCTACCACGAAGGCCTAGAATTAATCCGAAAATTCCTGCTTTACGCCTCCCATCACACAGTCGAAGATCTGCAGAGATTTACAGCTCAATGGGTACCTCATCCTACGTGGGTGAAGGTCGATGAAGTAAAGATCCCCCAGGAATATATTGAGAAATCTGCCGAGGCGATACGGGAACAATTAGGACATCATGGGATTACAAAGGTTGGGGGGAAGACGTGGTGGACGTGGAGGAGACCGGGGAGTGAGTTGGATGCGGAGTGGATTGAGATGAGGAGTGATTATAATGAGAGGAAACGGACGAAAGGGAGCTGTAAGAGGGTGGTGCTGTATGTCCACGGGGGCGCGTACTTTTTTGGGAGTGTTGATGAGCACAGGTTTATTATGCAGAGGATAGGGAGAAAGCTACAGGCTAGAGTTCTTGCACGGTATGTTGACTTGATTGTGTTGAGGGATCATTGACTAATTATTGGTGGTAGTGAGTTATGAAATACAATACAGGGATAATTGGAAGTATACTAATCAAATGTAGCACGATATCGATTAGCGCCTCAATTTCCATTTCCATGTGGCCTGCATGACTGCATGGCAGCATACTTATGGATGCTTTCTGACGGTCAGGATCCTTCTACGATTATTCTAGCTGGAGACAGTGCAGGTGGGGGTATGGTACTGAGTATGCTGGTGACTTTGCGAGATCGTGGTATTCCATTACCAGCCGGCGCTATTCTTATTTCACCTTGGGTGGATTTGACTCATTCATTCCCAAGCGTTTCTGGAGATGGGCGACACGATTATATTCCAGCCCATGGCTTTCACCACAGTCCTTCTGCTTCATGGCCACCACCTAATTCGGACGATATGCTTGCTATGGAGGAAGAAATTGTTAGAAAACTTGCTCATCAGCAGGTTGGAGCCATCCCACAGCAAACCGAGGAAGATGCAGTTCAAGGGTTTCACGTAGACCACCACCCAGATGCTGGAACTCAGAATGATTCTGCTGCAACTGGAACAGCTACTAACGATGGCACTGGACCAGCTGCAAATACTGTTCCAGGAGCTGGGCACGATTTATCCATCATGATCGACGGGAACCTCGTCGAAATCAAAGATCAGATCCAAATGTACGCCCACAACTCACTAATATCCCACCCCTTAGTCTCTCCAATTTTGGAACCATCTCTGGGAGGACTACCACCATTGCTCATCATGGTAGGAGGCGGCGAAATGCTTCGGGACGAACAAATCTATATCGCCCACAAAGCAGCGAACCCCTCCAAATATCCACCCGGTGATGCCTTCCTAGACGAAAGCCCTCATGACCATAACAGAAACCAAATCAATCGGTGGAAACCTACAGATGTTCAACTCCAAGTATGGGAAGATTTATGCCATGTCGCGCCTACTTTGAGTTTTACGAGACCGGCAAAATACATGTATCGATCGATAGCTCAGTTTGGCGCTTGGGCTTTGGCTAGGGCTCAGAAGACTGAGATTGAGATTTTGGATGATGATGATGTTTCGGTTATTTCGCAGTCTGAGTCGGATGTTGAGGATGAATCTGTGGAGAAGGACAATGCGGGCGTGATTCTTGGTCGTGTTGGAAAAGCTGGAGATTCTCTGCCTCCGTTCAAGGACCATATGATCCGACAAAAAGTCGACCGTCATGGGACCGTCTTTACTCTAGAGCCGGAATCAGAACTTCCAGCATGCAACATGTCACCTGCGGATATCGGAGTAATCAAAGAAGGACCAGTTAAAAAGTGGATGGTAGCAAAGAAGGAATGGGACACCAAATTCGCGCATCAAAAGCGGAAAGTGCAAAAACAACGCGCTAAGGAAATGGCACAGGGCTACCAGGAATTCGGAAACGGAGAGGTACCACCTCCTTCTGCTCTAGCTGGGCGAAGAAAGACAGGCGAGGAGTTGAAGGCCGAGAAGAAGACGAAGAGTTGGGGCATGAGTCTTTGGGGTATTTGGGGGAGTAAACATGATGAGAAGACTATGGATCGCGAACGGGAGGCGGATAACGCGCCGGAGACTACTACTGCTACGGAGGCTGATGGGGCAGGTGCGAGGGGACTGCATGATACGGAGACGAAGGATGGGAAGAAGTTGTTGCAGAGGCCGGATGTAAGTCGTTCGAGATCAAGGAGACGGAGTATAAGGAGCGCGGTATCGGATCAACATCAAACTGGGGATGAGGATGTGGATGAGAATACACCTGCCTCTCAACTCCTTGCTACTCGGAATTCGAATGATGAGAATTCTCCTGTGGGGGAGAATCCTGACAGACCTGCTATCCTGGTACAGAAACCTAGTTTCAATGAGGGAGATGATTTCGATCGGAAGAGACCAAAGGCTGGGGGGATTGCGTTCCCTTTTACACTGAGTAATCACCAAGCCAGTGCTAGTATGACTACGCTTACTAGTGAGAATGCTGTTTCGCCTAGGCCTTCGATGGCTGGGGATGAAGGTATCTCTGCGGACAACGAGAATGGGCGAAGTGGTAAAGATGAAAAGGTTGTCGAGAATGGGGAGGTAATTGATGCGTCGAGACCTCCTATGGAGACGTTCGTTACGGCTTTGGATCTTAGACCGGGGAATTCTGGGTGATTGCTCAAGGGGAGTAGGCGAGAGTTGGGGATGTGAGAGAGGCTGAAAATGTGACAGAGATTGAGATTTTCGATACCCCGTATTGGAAAGAGTGTTTTTGTAGTTTTTTGAGCGAGCGTGCTTGGTTTTGCTTTGGTTCCTTCGCTTGGCGTGGTTGTGGTTCAGGCCGTTCACCTGATGTAATTTTTGTATAATTGAAAGGGATTGGAAGGAATGGCCAGAATGGAAACCTATATCTGAACATCTAGAAGCTCGAATTTGCCCAACTCTTGATCTTGTAGATCATCTCCTAACTCGAAAATAAAGACCTTTTGGTGAATTGCCAGGCCCACGAAGTAAACAAAGGCGGTTAAAACGACACTTAGGTGTCGCGCTAATTCTCGCGAGAAATGGTAAAATATTCACAGCTGAAAATTTCGTGAGTAAGTTACTTAATAATTAGAGGCCAAAAGGTGTTGTGAGTAAGCCATGATTTTGCAGTAAGCTTCTTTAAAAGGTTCTGCAATTTATAGGTAACCCACCAATAGCCTGCAGAACCAAGTCTAAGCAATTCATAGGTCACCTAGGAACTGTCGCCATTATTTTTAGGTGGCTATTAGTAGGTCACCTACCAATACTCCTATCTTGTAGAAAAGGGGTGCTATTTGTAGGTTACCGGGGAATAGTTGCGGGTTTTTGCGAGTGACTCCAAGATTTACTACGAGTAAGCTACAGGTTTGTGAGTAAGCTATAAAATTTCGAGTAAGCTGTGGATTTGTGAGTAAGCTCGATCTCTGGAGGAGGGGTAAACCAGTGAAATGCGAGTAACCCAATCTCGAATTGGGGGCCAAGAACACATCATGGGTAAGCTATGGCTTTGCGAGTAAGCTCTCAATCTGTTACTAGACTGTTAGTAACTCGATCGAGGGAATTTGGGGGCCAAAACGCGTTTTTTTCTGCTGGTGTGTTTTGTGTATTTATGCTGGTAACTTATTTTTAGTGGATAGAGAGTTTTTTCTTATAACTATTACTCCTTCTAAAACAGGAGATAATTAATAGCGACAGAATTTGCGAAATGAAGGAAGACCGCGTGATCTGGTATTCGGGTGGTTGAGGCCTAGATTACAGCTCAGGTGAGGTCGTGGTGACCAAGTTAAGGGGGAGAGGAAAGAACGATAGCGAGTTTCGTTGAGGCATATCGCGGTGAGATGTCTAGTGTTCGGAGCGACCTAGGCCGGAGTTCGTTTGGGAAGGTGCGACCGGGAGTACAGTACAAGAAGGTCCATTAAATTGCTTGCTATTACCTAGGACTCTATTTGAGGACTGTTGGCATAGAAGTCAAGAGCGTTTTGGAAAAAGATACGGAGCCTATCTAGAGAAACGAGGAGAGTGCGATAATTATGGTGATGGAGATTTAAGACAGGGAGTCGTGCCTTCCCTTCTTCACTATCGGCCCTGACGGGGCACAAGGTCGGTGACGGCTTGAGATTGAGATAAGAAGGAAGGAGCGATCATGTCTGTAGTATCGCTATGAGGTTTTAGGTCGAGTCGGTCGAATGAGGGAAGGAACGACCTCGACTTGATTTCACCCAGGCCCACAGTCGAGGGGAGAGGAAGGCACAACCGCTCAAACTTGCTTTCAACTCTCGGCCTCGACCTCTACCTTGACACGGAACTAAGCTGCAGTAAACCATCACGAGTTTAATACCCATCTCAAGGTTGATAAAACGTCTAGACTAATGACTTCCAACCCCGAAGAAGGTTTAAAGGAATTGGAAATTTAGTTCTCAATTCTCCACGCACAAGACATTAATTTGTCTTACATTAGACTTTGGAAGATCAAAATCTCTTAAATACCGAGGCTTTCTGGTTACAACTCCTGACACCCTTTATAATATGCAACAAATCTTCCTTTTTATATCACAAGGCTGACAAGATAGGTGAAGAGAGAGAAATGAGTCGTCCATAAGAAGAAGGAATCAAATTAGTAAACTCTGTCAAAACGGTACTTGTATTCTAATTGAGAAGTTGCACTCGCATATATGGGTAGTCTTGGGGGGAGGAAGGGATTTATTAGCTCAAGTTCATTTGAAGCGTAATTTAAAAATTAATCGAACCTACTTTGATTTCAAACTTGAGGAAAGTCAGGAGGGGTTACCGGCAGGTGCTAAAGTCACCAACAAAAGCAGTCTGAGCAAGAAAAATATTTCATGTACTCTAATGGCTAGCTGTCGTTTCAGACATAAACCCTGTGAACCGTCCGATTCTCGCAAAATTCACCGTTGTGTCAAATTTAGCCGATCATTGATGAACCGGATGTGATCTATTTGCGTCTGAACTTCGGTATAGAAATCCATTTTCTAGATGAGCTGGGACATTAGCACCTGTTGGGCCTTTTTCCAAAAAGCGAGGGGAAATATTATAGCACCTCTTGGGAGAAAAGAGATCGAGTAACGTCTGTCCCTGCGTCCCGAGACACCCCCTGTAACGAGACGAATCTATAGTTTTAAAATTATAATTTTTTTCTTAGTAAGTTTACAAAGTTGTTATTTATATGTTACTTTCTTCAGCTATTTGTCCCTTAGGAGACCACTTAGCAACAAAAAAAGAGTACGGCTGAATATACTGTCGATTGTTTCACTTACGCCACTAATCGCCGCTTCTGCTATTCCCCCTTGTTCAATCGCGACATTTGAAGTCTTTTCAAAATTCGGAGCACTTGAGGAATGGTCCTATGACGAAATAATATAGCTCTAAAATTTAAAGACACTTAGAGAAGGAAAGAATGTAGTCCGGGAGTTACGCCAGTGCAACGAGAGAGTCTACATGTTTCGGTGCTTAGTAATATGAATTAGCCGAGATACAACTTACTATGTTCACGTCCAGGCTCGCTATATCTAACTTAACCACGATTCTAAGGCGTCATCACGTGAGTGGCGTAGTAGCATGTTTCTCGAACATTCCGTCGGTGCGCGGCAGCATGCTGGTGCCTGGGCCTACGGAGTAGGAGAGCGCTCTCTCGTCTCCTTCAACCAACATTATTATCACGACGCCAATATGGACAGAGCCAGTCAGGTATTGGCGCAAGGCGTGCCGCCTGGCGTGCCTACATCATACCATGCTCTTGCAGATCATCATGGCAATGTCTCCCACTCTACTCTCTATCATCGTGCTTGCGGACAACCGTCGAGGGAAGAGAAGGCCCAAGGCCAACAGTACCTCAAACTGTACGAAGAAGAGGTTATTGTTAAGTATCTACTTAAAATGTCTAACCTGGGATATCTAATACAAATGAAGTTTATACCTTCACTAGCCTATAGCGTTACTCGCCACTGACCTACCACTGAAAGGCCTCGCAGAGCTCCTGGTCATAACTGAGCAAAGGCTCTAGAAAAACGCTATCCAATACTACTAGCACAGAGAGTCAAGGCGTTAGACTAGAACTGTCACAAGAAGAATATATATGGGAAGGTCACACACTGGTTTGAGGTAATAAAAGATATATTACAAGATCCAGCTGTCCTGGCTGAGAATGTATATAACATAGATAAGACTGGAGTGATGCTGTCTATGCTAGGCTCTGTCAAAGTCCTTGTAAGTAAGTATGACAAGCAAGACTACCGGGGTGCGCGAGTTAAGCGCACAACTGTGACTGCGATCGAATACATTAGTGGTAATAGTAGGTATTTGAACCCAATGATAATCTAGCCAGCGAGTACCCATCGAAGCAACTGGACCACGTTTCCTACCCCTGGATAGCAGTATGTGTACTCCGACTCTAGATATACCGACTCTAAGATCAGCTTAGAGTAGCTCAAGGGTATATTTGATCCCGAAACCAAGGAACAAGCTAATAAGAAACTATATGTCTTAATCTGCGACAGCTTTGGAACGCACGAGACCCTTGAAATCTTAGAGTTCTGTTTTGAGAACAATATTCTTCTTTGTCGTCTCCCTTCTCATACCTCTTACAAGCTCCAGCCTTGTGATGTAGCAGCGTTTGCTCTACTAAAGGCAGCTTATCGCGACCAGGTTGATCGACTTAAGCAAGGAGGTGTGAATACGATTGGCAAGGAGCACTTTACCTCTCTGTATAGCCCTGCGAGGAAACTAGCATTTACGCCAAAGAATATCAAGGCTGGCTTCGCTGCAAGCGGTCTGTTCCCTTTCAATCCAGAGAGGGTGCTTAGAAGTATGCCCACCCCCCCAGGCATTCTAAGAGCCGATGAGGTAAAGGAAGCATCTTGTCAGCAAGACGTAGAACCGCAAACACCTGTGACACTAGTGTTAGCAGAGGCTTTCATGTTACTGTAGAACCTGATCATTCAACGGGATGCTCATGCGCTTGAAGAAACAAGCAAACAGAACCTAGCTAGACACTTACAGAAATGCACCAAAGCTTTCCAGAAATCCTCTGCTCAGAGCATCCTCCAAGAGGACTGAATTCAGCTCCTAACCACCATCAACAATGAAGCCAAGGTTCGAAGATCGACGAAGTCATTGGTGCTAGGAAAGGCGAAGGTTATGAGCTATGAGGACCTTGAGGAAGCACAAGCGAAGCGTGCTGAAAAAGATGCTGCCAAAGAAGCCAAAAAAAATAATGGTAAGGCTAAGGGCAAACGTGGTCGGAAGTGCAAAAATGCTACACCTGAGGCAGTTGAAGCAGAGGTAGATGAAGCAGAGGCAGATAAAGCGACCAGGGTTAAGACAAAACGTGGTCGGAAACGCAAGAGTGCTATGCCAGAGGCAGATACGCCAGAACCAAAGGTCAAGGTGGCGCGAATAAGCAACGCACCAGAGTCAGCGAGAGGCTCAGTGGCGCTGGCGCAAATGAGTGTAATACAAGTTACGCCAGATTCATTGAGAGCCCCAGTGGCGCGGATGTGGTAGCGGAGGATGCAGAAGATGAGATTGCTATACGAGGACAGATAATCAATGGACTGATACTCAGCTTGGGTCGGTTTGAGGCAGGCTCGCGCTGGCTTCGCGACCTGTTGTTGTATAGTAGACTTGGCCTTCGTCGCTTTTTTTTGGCGCAATAGTAATAATAGAGATAGAGGCCAGCTGTTGGTGTCCCTTTGCCCTGCTTATCATGCTCGTGCTTGATATGCCCTGCCATGGTCGTTCCCACCATCTTTATGCCCACTGATGTGCTCGGTATTGTTGTTGTGCTCGCCATTTGCCTTGTCGTATGTCCTGATAGTCGTTTCCTCTATCGTCGTGTATCGCCGTGTACATCGCTGTGCTCGTAGTCGTTGCGCCGTTGTTACAAGAGATTACGCCTGCAAGGTGTCCAAGTCCCTGTCGAAAGGCTTGATCTGTTAGCGAGCTAGCGTTAGAATAGATGTGGTTATTTGCATGGCTTACAGTAGTAGACTGCCTTACATCAAGAGGTAAGTTAGCCTCCCAAGTAATTGTTCATGGTAGCGCCGGTCTTGAAGTGAATACTGAAGTGATGAAGATGGTAAGCAAAGCTCTGGGCAAGGCGAACCGCTTGGCAGTGGTTCAGCCGCAGCTGAGTGAGCCAGCCTCAACCCAACGTTTTACAATTTCACATCAGTTGATTTGATTCTAGTAAGCTTCAGATATAGCTATCACGATGATGTCTTTCCTTAAGAACCTAGGACAAAAGGCGCCTGATACTAAAGCCGGCACCAGGTTACCGAAGAGCAATGAAGATGTCTATAATGCCTATCCGGACCCGCCAACGGATGAATTATTCTCAACGGTCGGAGATTATGGTCTCCAAATATTATCCGACAACAATGATTCTATCGTCGAGTAAGCGATCTGCCAAATTTCGTTGACTTTACTAACAAACAAAACCAGCATTGTTTTCGTCCACGGACTAACTGGCAATCGCGAATCCACTTGGACCTACAACACTGGCAAGGTTTTCTGGCCAAAGGATCTACTTTCAAAAGATCTTACCAAAGCGTGCATTATCACGTTTGGCTACGATGCCGACATTATTCGGGGATTAAGCACGGTCGGAAATGGTACACTAAGAAATCATGGGATAGCTTTAGCTGAGGATCTAGCTATATTGAGGAAGAGAACAGATTCTGTAAGACCTTTTATACTATTTACGACTGATCGTGAATATAATCGGCAATGGCTTCCTTGGAATTACATTCAGAGCTATCGCTAAAGTAGCTGACAGATTTCGTTGGAAGTTAATCACTAGTAAGCTGACTTAATTCACAGAACCTTCGCCCTCTTATCTTTGTTGCACACAGTCTTGGTGGATTGGTTGTTGAGCAGGCAAGTCACACACTAGGATATTTACTATTCGCTAGTTTACTAATACACTAAGTTAGGCACTTCTTGTTTCTCGCGGATCAGCTTAGTAGCATGCCAAGGACTTGCTTGAAAACACTGTTGCGGTTGCGTTCATGGGTACTCCACACCTTGGGTCAAATCTTGCAAACTAGGGATCCCCAATCTCGAAACTCTCAAATCTACTATGTAAATCCAACTCTGAGATTATAGGAGTCTTACAGCCAGGCTCTGAGATGCTCGCCGCCGTTCAACAGGAATTTCATACTATGCTTGACGACCGAAGTAGAAACAACAGTAAATATATCAACATATTTTGCTTTTATGAGGAGGTTGTATACATTGGGCTTGGCGAGGTATAGAATCAGTTCAATATCTTCTTTTTCAGTCTAGGTCGAGTACTAAGCTCTTACAGATAGTACCGAAACAATCAGCGATTCTCGCGGCATATCCGAATAATGGCATTCATGCAACACACACAGGGATAGCAAGATTCAAGACTGCAAAGGACGCTGGCTATGTTCGAGTGCACAATCAGCTTTGGCTCTGGTATAATGAGGTTGAAGAAAGTCAAGATACATAGAAGGAAAAAAGAGATGCTACGAAAAGGCAATCACAGCGCCTTCTTCAACCTGCTAGCGCTACTAAGAGCGACCAGGAAGGGACTTTATACAGCGGCCCTGTATTTAATGGTCCCATCTCTGGCCGTAATGTGATACCTGGAACGCATGTGACTGGGTTGTCACGAATCACGTGCTAGCACGTGACCAGTGAAGACCAGGCGGCGCCCTGACAGGTCAAACACATCCATAGAAACCTACAGCCTGAGGGGATCGGTTAGACTAGCTAAACGATCCAAGGATTTCTATGTTATAGTTATCACGTGATATGATCACATGACTGCTGAAGCTTGCAGGAGCTTGCATTAGAGCTTGAGGATCTAGGGCTCCTTCTGGGCTCCAAGAGAATGAAGGTTCTATATATAACTAGTACATCTGCTATTAGATAGAAGCTTTATGCTTAACTTACTTTAGTTTTTAATATATCTTGTTTTAATACCTTAAGTTCAAGTAACAAGTTTACCTTTGAGTAAATACTACAGTAACCCTTACTTCCTACTGTAACCAAACCAACGAAGACCTAGACATACTTGTTAGACCTGTGAGTTTGTAATTCGTTATACTTTAAGCATCTACTTAGAAGTAAACTGCTATAATGTCAGCTATATCTTCTACCTCGAAGGTAGCGCTAAAAGCAGCTACTACTCTAGCTGTTGTAATAGCACTAACTATTACTACTCTCTAAGAGAAAGTAAAACTACTAATCCCAAAACCATTTAATAGTTTGCTAGAGAAACTCGTGGAGTTTCTTATAAAAGCCTCTCTCTACTTGAACTTTTATATAGTATAATTTACAAGTAAAACCAACTAAGTTATATAGCTTACTACCTGTCTTAAAGGAGCAGCTTATAACTAGATAGAACTACACCTTGAAGACTTCTAGAAGAACAAAACACCTGAAGGAAAGGTGTTAACAATTATATTAGAAGTTACTAAGAAACTGTTCTAGTATGTGAAGGGATTCAAAGAAGGACTTAATTAAGCATTTGTAGACGTTGATTTGAAAAAGAAATCTATCTAAGCATTATATAATCTCTGACAGAAGAACTCTGTAGCTAAGTATACTTTACACTTCTAGTAGTATACAGCGTAACTGAACTAGAATAACAAAGCTCTCTAGGAACAATTCTATAGAGGATTAAAGGACAATGTTAAGGACAAGTTAGCCAGGGACGACCTGCTAACCTTACTTAATAAATTAATTAATAACTTAATTAAAATCAACAATTAGAACTACAAACAAAGGCTTGAAAGAAAAGAGAGTTATAGACATTAAGTAAATTATAGAGGAAAGAACTATAGAGATTCCATGAAACTAGATACTACAAACAGGACCTGGCCAAAGAAGAAGGCAGGCAAGCAAGACAAACTTTCCCAAGAAGAAAGGAACCGCTAACACAAGTAGAATTTATGTTACTTATATAGCAAAACCAGCCACAGAGCAAGCAAATGTAGCTCGAAGAAGTAACCTAATCAGGGAAAGCAAGTTAATACTACTAGCCGCAAGGAAGTAGTAGTACTTAAAGGTAGGCCACTTATAGAGAAAGAGCTGGCTAAGTATATTAGTATACAAATCAAAGAAATTAAATTAGCAGATGAATTAGATAATCTAATCCTAGAGAAATACTATAGTATATGTTTAGACTCTATAGAAATCCTTTTACTTCAACAGCTTGTAGCACTAGTCTAGGAATCTACTAGCGTAGACATTAGAGACACCTGGATATTAATATATAGAGAGGAACAAGAGTATAAGTAAAAGAATCCACAGAACCCTGAACAGACCTTTTAAACTATATAATTATACTTAGGCACATGCCTAAGGTTTAATATAAAATATATTACCTAATAGTTAGGAGAAGGCCTGATAGGTTTGACAAGCATTAGTATAATCCTATAAATGACTTTTATAGAAAGAATATACTTTGACCTAGCTAAAACAATTATTCCTATAGAGTACTTGTTAGAATCGTCTAGCTCATTAGAGACAGGCAACTAGGAGGCAGTAAGCGAGGACCTAGAAGTAGGAGAAAAATAGACATTTATTAGTACCTACATAGACAGAAACTATTAGGTATGAATTAACGAAATCAAGTCTAACTTCTAGAGTCTACATATATCACAAGAGAACAAACTAGTACCTCTAGACAAATATAAAGTAGTATTCGCTAAGAACTATTGAATTACCTTTTGAAATCTCTGTTTAGGAAAAGAGACATTAGAACTTATATACAGATAGTGTCCTGAGAGTGACATTTACTGCCGAGACTCTAAAGGTTCTAGGTCTCAACAACCTAAGAAAGGAGAACAATAGATAGTAATCTAGCTAGTTAACAAAACTAGTACCTGGAAGTTAGAACAACCTCTTAGAATTATTAGATTCAAGCTAAGGTTTTTAGCAATACTACCTAAACCTGACTCTAATAAGTATTGTTAGGTAGGAGAAGTATATAAAGTAGTCTACTTAGACAAAGAGAAAGTAGTTTTTGGAATACTAGAAGAGCTAGATAAGCTTCTGTTTAAAATCTTTCCTATCAAGCAACAGGAAGCTTATACAACTTTAGGAGAAAGTTAGTTATATATAACTATAATAATTAGAGGAAAGAAACTCTGAATTATAATTAATTCTAGAGCTATAGACAACTTTATTTCCCTCTTAGCTATATAGAAGCTAAATGTTCTAGTCAAGGGAATAACACTATATAAACTCACAGTAGTTAATGAGACAGAGGTAGAATACCAAGGAGGTGTTGTTAACTAATAAACTATACCTACGAAAACATAAATCAAAGAACACTGTTTAGATACATAATTTAATATTGTAGATATTAGAAAGAAGAACACAATACTTAGAATGCCTTGGATTAGAGAATACAACTCTAACATTGACTAGAAGGAAAAAGAGATTTCCTTCAGCTAATGTAATTATAAGCAGCTGTGACTGCAAGGCTAGAATAAGGTTAGCGCTACCTTTTCTGTGAGGTGGATAGTAGGCAATAAGTCAATTTAAATCTTTTCAATTCAGTATAGAACTAATCTCTGCTCCTCCTTAGAGGTGCAGGAGAAGTCTCGCTTTATAGAAGCTCCTAAGCTCTAATATTACGTCAACTCTGTTAACTCCGTAAACTCCATCTACTAGAACTACTTAATTCCTGATTGATTTATAATAGCAGATGAAGACTTCCTTAGATCAGATGAAAAGTCACATAACCTCATGACCTTGTGACCTCTATATATCACAACTATCTCCTCTTCCAAGGATCTTGTCCTCAAGATTAATTTTGCCTGTTTTTTGTAAAAACGTTGCAAAGGTGTAATTCAGCGGGTATTACAGAAGAGTATATGAGTAGACAACATCATTGCTGTTTGCTGTAGCAAACAAAATTACTCTACAGCTATTGGCAGGCGATTTGTTGATTTCGCGAAAGCATAGACAACAATTGCAACTAAGAGAGTTGATTAGTTCTTTTCTCTTGTAGCAGTTATATTGAGGCACTGTTTAGTGTCCTTGTATATATAATACTAGGGTGTTCTGAACAGTTTTGTTACAAGGGAATAAATTATATAAAAACCTTATACAGATACTTCTGAGGCATCAAAGAGGAGCTAGAGATTGATAGGAAACTACAGTATACTACATGTAAAATGTAGGAAGATCGCAGCATCTTTCAGGATATATATAGAGACCTGTCCTTCTCTTTTCTATACCCCAAAATTCCTTATTATGTCTTATTCTGTTCACAACACTTCTAAGCATAAAGCTGATCTCGTCGAGTCCTTTCCTGTTGTTAGTCAGTGTTTGAAATACTTCAAGCACCTCCTTATTGATTCCTTTGTCTTGTGTGTAGTTGCTCTAGAGAAAAAGAATTATAACCAATGTATCAAAGGCTCTGAATTGTGTGAGCTAGTAAGCTTCTTTACTTTTAGAATTTCATGAGTAATCATCTAATATTCTAGATTCCACAATTACTTTCAGAGGCATGCTAGGCCTGGGAAGACACTGTTAATATCTTTAAGAAATATCTTGAAGATTATCTAAATTAATACTATGTTTAAGATAAGGATAATATATCTCCTTGTAGTAATTGGAATTTCAATGAGTAGAAGGATACTTAGAGGCTCTGGAACTCTTCTAACTGTATCAAAGAGTTAGATGTAGAGGAAGCCTAGGATAGAGTTCCAGAGGTGTGTTGCTTTTGTATAATCAGAGGGTCCTTGCTAAGAACAAGAAAGGAGTACAAAGACATCTACACCAAAGGTGTTAGACTCATTGCTAATATCTCTACAGAGATAAGTAGGCAGTTGACTAGTAGTGCTTTAGCTGTAGACAATGTAATGCTTATTATAGTTTGTGAATTAACTATAGAAGTTCAAGCCTGTCAAGAGGTCTTCATAGCAGTGGTAAGTTCTCAGAAGTTCTAGAATTCCACGCTAACTAATCATAGTATAATGTTATTCCCAATAAGGATGAGCAGATCTTGTCAGAAGTGTTACAGTTCTTTACAAGAGCTTGACAGTCTTGGAAGTTAGCATTTTTGCTTTTTGAAGATATAGAGTTATAAGTCAGAGAGAGAGTGTGTAACTATAGTAAAGCTACATAAATAAACTATTTTTTTGTGCCTTGTTTTCCTTGTGAACTTTAGTATTTTGATTCTCAGTAAACCTAGTAAACTATATAGGAGAAAAATCCAAGGAAGAGCGTCTCAACTAAAGTCATAGACCTTGCGCAGTCTACTAGGTCTTCTCTTCTCCTTCGAAGGGCACTCTCTTCGTCGTGAGGCGTTTAAGCTTTTCAATACCTTGGCAGGTGGTTGAGAGGAGGATTAAAGTAAAAGACTATAGTTCTTGTTATATAATTAAAGAAGTTCCTTAGCATTTGCAAGGTTAGGATAAGTAGGTAACTAGGTATTGTAATCATCTAGCCAGGATTTTCATTTAATTAAATACTTGAGTTTCTTGCCTTAGCCTTCTTGTCTATGATCGACAATAGCCTCAACTTCTCATTCTTGTTCCTTATCGTCCTCTACTAATTCTGGGAGTTCTCCAGGGGCATAGAGGTAAGGTTCCTGACCCTTCTTAGTTAAGTATTCTTCAAGGAGGGAAACATAAAACGTTAGATGCAACTGTTTATATATGCTAGGTAAGTCTAGCTTGTACACAGATGTGCTAATACATTCTAGGATCTTAAAAGGTCTAATGAATTTTGGCTTAAGCTTTCCTGCTTTAAGTCTAAGATTTTTTGTTGACAGCATAACCTAATCTCCTTTAAAGAAGTGTCTATCTAATCAGTGTTTATTAAAATAAGACTCTTGATTGTTTTGTACATAATGCTAGAGATTATAAAGTTTATTCTACTCTTTATAAAGAATCTCTAGTCTCCTGTGAGCAGCTGGTACCTCCCCTTTAATCCTGTCCTCAGGATTCCATGAAAGTCGGGGTTAGTAACTGTAACACATTTTAAAAGGTATGTCTTACAAGACCTAATGTTTAGAGTTATTATATATAAATTTAGCAAAAGTCAACTTTTCAAACCAGTTAGCTTTTCGCCAGCTGTAATATACTCTAAGGTAGTTTTCAAGAGCCTAGTTCTACTGCTCTGTCTGACTATCTGTTTGCGGATAGAATATAGTACTTAACCTTTGCTTACACACTATGTAAAAGTAGAAAGTAGACTAAAAATTGCTTGTAAACACAGTTCCACAATCTAAAACAATTCTATCAGAGGTGTCAAAGAGTGAGAAAACATTGTCCTACATTAAACTAGCAAGCTTCAGAGAGTCAACTGTCTTGTAACAAGCAATATACTTTGTCATTTTAGAGTACTAGTCTACAACTACAAGGATTACATTAAAATCAGGACCTCCTGCCAGGTTTTTACACAGTAGCAGGCCTGTGACAAAATTCATAGAGATCTTACCCCAGGGTCTTTTTAGCTGCGGTAAACTACTTAATAGACTATATAGCATATGCCTCTTGGCCTTGACTCTCTGGCAAATATCACATTCTCTACAATAGAGACAGACATTAGTTTCTATGTTTTCCTAATACTAGAATCTTTTTAAAAGCTCTAGAGTCTTGTCAACTCTGTAGTGTTCTACTAAAGGGTTGTTATAATGAAGGTTTATGACTTGAGCTTGTAAGACAGAGTCATCAGGCACTATGACTCTTGAATGACACTAGAGAAGGTTCTCATTGTGTGTCTAAATTAGTTCCCTACTTACGTCTCGTTTGCCAAGCCTCTTTTTCAGAATGTCTCTACATTCTGAATCATTCCTCTGAGTTATCTTAACAATATCAAGGAGTGGCTTAGAAAGAGAGGCTAGTGCTGTAGCTCTTTTAGTAGCTATATATATCTATAAACGTGGAATTAAATGTTTACAACCATCTAATTCAAAAACTCAAGGGACAACTAAGTTCTTGATTCTATTAAGTGATTAGGACATAGATATCCTTATTACCCTAGCTGTAGCAGCGGAACCTTCAAGGTAGTACTCTACACCTTGCTTCTCTTTCGAGGAATCCTCAAGGAGGCCTTTATACATGCCTTGAGGTAAAAGCTCTTGTGCTATAGTAGATATAGCAAACATCAAAGGTTGTGTTTTAAGAGAGGACTTTCCTAGGGCTAGAAAAGAACCTAGAATTATAGTTGCAAAAGCTTCCTTCAGTTTATTCTAAAAGGTTAGAAGCTAAGTTACATTAGCAGGACTATCCTTATAGTCTAGCCTTCTGCTAGGTTCGTCCGCAGGGTTTGAGGTGCCTTTACAATATATAATCTGAAAATCATATGTCGCAAGATACATTGCCTAGTAAGCCTAACAGCTTTCTAAGTACTTTGTTTCTATAAAGTACTAGAGGTTATTATAGTTAGTTATAACCTCGATTATAAACCTAGTACCTTTAAGATAATGTCTCTAATGCTTGAAGGCTATAACAATCACAAGAAGTTCTCTATTATAGGTACTGTAGTTTTATTCAGCGCTAGTAAGTTTCTAGGACTAAAATGCTACAGAATGCTAATGTTGTTTTATACTATTAGTGACATCTACTTATTGTGAAATAGTTCTAGCAATAGCAAATTTAGACACATTAGTTTCCACATAAATCTACTTAGAAGAGTTGAAATAGATTAGGACAGGTGTTGTTGTAAATGTAGTTTTTAAAAGTTAAAAACTTTCTTTAGCTGCCTCTGTCTAATTAAAGGAGCTAGTTTTGCAGCCCTGTTCTATACCTTTCAAGAGATCTGTTAGGCCTAAGGTTACAAAAGAGTAACAATAAATAAACTGACAATAAAAATTTACAAACCCAAGAAAAACTTAGACTACATAGAACAAAGTAGGCTAGAGCTATTCTACAATAGTGTAGATCTGTTCAGGATCTGCTTTTATACTATTTGTTCTAACAATAAAGCCAAGAAACTTAACTTCCTTGACGTTAAACTTACATTTACTAAGTTTACAGAACAAATCACTATTGTATAGCCTAGTAAGGACCTGGCAAACGTGATTATAGTAGTCTTCTTCCTTTCGTGAGTAAATAAGAATGTTATCTAAATAAATAACAACGAAATCATCTAGGAGGCTACTAAGAGCAGTATTAATGTATGCTTGAAATGTTGCTAGTACATTTGCTAGACTAAAAGGCATTACAAGATACTTAAAATGCCTATAACAGGTTCTAAATACTATCTTCTATTTATGGCCTTTATAAATTCTAACACGATGATAAGTATCTTTTAGATCTAGTTTTGTGAAGATAACTGCTTTACTTAACTAGTTAAGAGACTCATTAATAAGAGGAAGAGAGTGATGATTTTTAATTATAACTTTATTAAGACTACAATAATTAACACAAAGCCACAGGCCTCTATCTTTTTTTAGAACAAAAAGAATAGGCACCCCTGCGAGACTTGTGCTAGGCCTAATCTAGTGTTTTCAGAGAGTGTCTTGTAGATACAAGCACAAAGCTTTAAGTTGAGTCTCTAATAAATTATACAAGGGCCTATAAGGAATAGTACCCTCTGTATCAATAGCATGCTCAACACCTCTAAGGCTAGGAAGTTCTAAAGCTTTATCAGAGTCAAAGACATCTAAAAAGTCTATTTCCTTTTCCTGTAGGTATTCAGGTACTTCCAAGGATCCTTTCTAGACAGTATTAGTATAATATACTAGACTATTTACTAAGGGATTGTCTACATTACTCTGTAAGTATGTGGAGACTTAATACCCCTTGTAAACACATAAAGTCTATTGTCTAAGACAATTGTATTCTCCTTTCTTTATAAACAAGACCTAAGCCTAAGCGTCTAGGTCCTTGTTTAACTCCTCTTTAAACTCCTTTAGGGTGAGAATTTCTATGTTGTCTAGCTACGCTAGAGCGTAAGCCTATTGTTTTCTAGCATAGTTAGCATACTAAGTAATAGTTGATTTATAAAATTCTAAACCAAAAACAAGAGTATAGATTCCTTAGTTCTTATACCTGTAGAAGTAGAGGTTGAAAGATTGTGTTTCTCTATAATTGTCAGTGACAAGCACCTATAGATTATAGGCTTAGAGTACTTTAAATCTACTCTTATAAAATATAACAAACTCTTAATTGTATTTCACTAAGGCCACGAAACCCTTCTTTTGGGCCTAGTCATTGTTGAGGAAGTTGTAATTAGAGCCTGTATCTCTAAGGCCAGTATATGTCACTAAGACATCTATTTCAGGCTGATTTAGAGTTACTTATATTAATATATAACTTAATATATCTTCTTTACTCAGGCTATAATCCTCGACGTTTAGGACTTGGCCCTCTCTTTTCCCGACTCCTTTGAAGACTTTGTTTTAGAATGTTTCTCTTACTAAATAGTATTAACTATTCTCTAGAGGTTTCTTGATTTGTCTAGGGTTTTTGCTTTTTCTGGATTCTTTTGTGCTTATTTAGAGTACTTCTAACACTTACAGCTTCCTGAAACATACCTAGATTAGCTACAAGTGTAACAGGTAACGTTAGAGTTAGAGTTGTTGCACTAGCTATTGTTAGTCCTCAATAGTCCTGAAATACTACTAGAATTACTTCTTCTATTTTTTCGAAAACAGTTTTTTAACTAACAACAATCCTTAGAACTAGATGAACTATTGTTCTTTAGAGAGGGGTTCTTTGAACTAGAAGTGTCTTTTGATCCTCCTGCCTTGGTTTTGCTTCTATTTAGATAAGTAGAATGTTCTGCTTTCTAAGCCTTTTCAAGCTATTCCTATATAGAACTTACTTTATTTCTAGAAAGGATTACAAAAAGTGTCTAACAGGTTTTGTAATCAGTAAGTATAGCATTAAGTGTTTTGATACAGTTACTCTTAGGTCTTTTCTCCTAGTCTAATTCTAGAACAACTATTCTGTTATAAAGTTCTAGAACTGTTTCCTAGTCTACTTGTTCAAGGTTGCGAAGTCCTTTAAAGGCTTCTTGAGAGCGTGTTTGAGGCACTAGAATTATATTAGCTAGATAAGCCTTGAAACTGTTCTAGTGAATTTTACATACTAGTGGATCCTCCTTTATTATAGCTTCCTAGGTTTCATAAGGTTTGTCTCAAAGGGTAGTTACAGCAGTGTTTACTCTAGAGGAGTGTCTGTTGTATGTCTAGGGTTAGGACCTAAAAACTACCTCCTATAATAACACAAATGTTCGATGCTCTTTGAGAGACTTTCTATAATACACTTCTAGTGTTTAGACCTTGAGAAGTTTCTCTTAGTCTAATTTATACTTAAGGACGTTTTAGAGAGGTTTAGGTTAAATAATATCTTTATCTATCTCTAGATCTATTAAGTTCTCAACCTAAGGTATTAGTGTTAATTCACAGATAGATGACGTTGTTGTAGTAGTAGTAAATCAGAGATTATCTCACATAAGGCTTTTCTCCTGTTCTAACTAAAGGATACATTAATTAATTTAGTTAACCTTCTCTTGCTATCTTCGAAGAGCTTTAACCTCTGTACAAAGGAGGTTTTCTCGAGTCTAAGAAGCGTTGAGTTCTACTCTACTTAGGTCTAGTTCAATCACATAGGAGTTATCAATTAGGGTTGCTAAAAGGTCCCTGTAAGGGTCCTGTAATAGTCCGCCGATGAAGTTAGAAGAGCTTCCTCTATTGTTAGGTATAACTTGTTCAGGAGTAGTCTAAGCAACGTCTTTGTCAGGTGGTCTTCTAAGTCTTAGAGGCATCTTGCTTATTATACTACCTCTCTATTAAGTGTAGAGAGATTAGCTTGTAAGGTAGATAGTAGGCAATAAGTCAATTTGAATCTTTTCAATTTAGTATAGAACTAATCTCTGCCCCTCCTTAGAGGTGTAGGAGAAGTCTCGCTTTATAGAAGCTCCTAAGCTCTAATATTACGTCAACTCTGTTAACTCTGTAAACTCTATCTACTAGAACTGCTCAATTCCTAATTGATTTATAATAGCAGATGAAGACTTCCTTAGATTAGATGAAAAGTCACATGACCTCATGACCTCGTGACCTCTATATATTACAACTAGCCTTACAGTCACAACTGTATATAGTTACATTAACTGAAAGTAATACTATGTTTCTTTTAGTTAATGTCTAGATTATACTCTTAAATCTAGAGCATACTAAGTATTACTTCCTTATTCTCTATCTCAACGACATTAAATTATATGTCTAAACAGTATCTGTTAATAGTAGTCTTTATAGAGATAGTTTACTAGTTAATAACTCTGTTTTAGTAAGTAACATTAGTTCTGTTAACAATACTTAAGACATAGAGTAATATTTTCTTAACTAGAACATTAAGTCTCTTATAGGCTTTTAGGAATATAAAATTACTTGTTACTCTAGAATCAATTATAACCTGTAATTTCTTTTCTCTAATAGTTACAGTTATATAAAACTAACTTTCTCCTAAAGTAGTATATAGTTCTAGTCTAATATAGTAGATATTAAACATTCTGTTCTTAGCATTGTTAAGCTAAGTTATAGTATCCTGAGCTTATAGAAAGAATATAACCTTTTCTTGGTCTGTATATGCTACCTTATATATCTGTTAATATTCTACTCCTGTCTAATAGTCTAGTAGTGTTTCTGTGAACTGTTTGTTTAATATCTAGTTAGATGTTAGTTGTAGTTAGTAATGTACCTACTCTACTATAAAAGGACTTAGAGTCTAAGCAGCCTAAAGTTCCTCTTCTACTAGGTAGTAGAACTCTATAGATAGTAGCGTTTTGTTGTAGTCTATAGTATAATTATATTCTTTCTCTTCTCTAGAGATATGTCTAGAACTCTTGTATTTAAAGTAGATATAACCTACTTGATTATTATTAATAATGTACTGTTAGAGAGGAATAGAATTATATTCTATAGTAGTATATAGAGACTAAAAGTCTAGCCTTTCGCTCTTTATGTCTACTTAACGATTTCCTCTCTTATAGGTCTTAATAAAGACCTATGTATCTCTAACCTAGGGTTCTCTACTCTAATTATTCCTGCTAGATGATTCCGATAACTTAGAGAACTCTTTCTCTAATGTACTAGCTAGTGATTTATAAGTAGCTTGTAATAGTAACTTATGCTCGCTCTTAGAGTAAGTGTTGTAGTATTGTTCAAGGATAGAATTATCTTCCTTAACCTAAGTTCTATACCTACGTGTCACGAATTATGTGCTAGCACGTGATAAGTAAGTCTAGACGGCGTTCTGACAGGACAAGATACTATTGAGTAGATATAGGTTATAGGGATTAGTTAGAGTAGCTGGCTAATCCAAGGACTTTCCTTAGTATAAGATCACGTGATATTTACATTGACTACATCGACAGGCGATGTTAGCAATCAGGGTCGACAGCATCGACAGGCGATGCTAGCGATCTATAAAGATAAAGGTTCTATATATAACTAGCACTTCTGCTATTAGTTAGAAGCTTTGTGCTTAACTTTACTTTAGTTTTCAATACATCTTGTTTTGACATCTTGAGTTTAAGTAATGAGTTTACCTTTAAGTAAACACCTAGCGCATCTAGACCTCTTATCTACATAACAACCTTTGAGACTTAAGTTACCTTTGTTACTTTTAGTATAGAAGTGAGTTTTGTTATACTTTAAGCACCTGCTTAGAAGTTTAGTCGCCATGGCTCTAACTCTACTAAAGCCTACTACAGCTAGTCTTAACACTAGCTGAACTAACTTGTCGACCTCCTCCAGCAGTGCTAAGAGGACTTAACTCCGGGCCACTCTCGCCGCACTACTACTAGACAACGAACCAGCACCAGTGGACTCTAACTACAACAACGCTAACATACCTAATACACCTGAACCGTTCAAGGTTAAAGCACTTAAGACTATCTAAGTCAAGCTCCTAGATATGTACTATAGAAAGAGAAACAAACTTAAGTCATTTCTCCTCTAGATAGACATCTACTTTAACTTTAACACAGACAAGTTTACTAATAACTATAACTTACGTTCAATCTTTGTAATCTCCTATCTAAGAGAAGCTACATTAGACTAGGCCCAACTCTACCTCAAGGACTTCTTTGTGTATGAAGACAACAATAGATCAATAAGAGACACCTAGATAATGTTTAAATCCTTTAGGGGATTTAAAGTAGCAATCAGGAAGGTATTTAGAGATTTCAACATAATCTAAACAGCTGTACAAAAGCTTTTAGACCTAAAACAGACAGGATTAGCTATTAGTTACACTAATGATTTCCAATAGTATAGAAATAAGTCTAGATAGGACACCCTCGCTCTTATAGAACTCTTCTATAGGGGATTAAAGGTATACCTCTGAGAAGAAATAGCAAAACAGAACATAGTTTTCACTAACATTAGTAGTATAATTAGCAGTGTTATCTAATTAGATAACTGCCTGTGGGAATTCAGAAAATCTGTTTAAGAGAGTAGAAGTCAGGATAAGAACAGGAGCAAGAGCAAGTGTAATAGCTAGTAGAATGATAGTGAAGTAAACGCTGCCTAGAAGAAATCTTTCAAGGGAAAGAAACTTTCCTAAGAAGAACAGAACTACTGACGCAAGCAGAATTTATGCTACTTATGTAGCTAGTCAGGCTATAGAGCAAACGAATGTAGCTTAAAGAAGTAAGCTAACAAGAGAAAACAGGTTAATGCCACCTTCCAAAAAGAGGTAGCATTGCTAGAAACACAAGAGCTCTCTAATAAAGAATTAGAAGTATGTAGGTATAGAACTTAGGTTAAAGAAGAAGATAATTCTATCCTTGAACAATACTATAACACTTGCTCAGAGAACGAGCATAAGTTACTATTGTAGGCTACTTACGAATCACTAGCCAGTACTTTAGAGAAAGAGTCCTCTGAGTCATTGGAATTGTTCGACAGAAATAATTAGAGTAGAGAACCCTAGGTTAGGAATACTTAGGTCTTTATTAGAACCTATAAGAGAGGAAATCGTTGGGTAGACATAAAGGGCAAAAGGCTAGACTTTTGGTCCCTACATGCTACTATAGGACATGATTCTATTCCTCTCTAACAGTACATTATTAATGATAATCAGGTAGGTTATATCTACTTTAGACATAAGAGTTCTAGACACATCTCTAGGGAAGAGAAGGAATATAATTACACTATAAACTGTGACAAGACACTACTACCTAAGGAATTCTACTACCTAGTAGAAGGAGAACTTTAGGCTACTTAGACCCTAGGTCCCTCTACAACAGAATAGGTATGTCACTGACTATAACTAACATCTAACTAGACATTAGATAAACAGTTCACAGAAACACTACTAGACTATTAGATAGAAGTAGAATATTAACAGATATGTAAAGTAGTATATATAGATCAAGAAAAGGTTATATTCTTTCTATAGGCTCAGAATACTATAGCCTGGCTTGACAATGCCGAGAATAATATATTTGACATTTACTATATTAGACTAGAACTATATACTACTTTAGGAGAAAGTTAATTTTATGTAATTACAACTATTAGGGGAAAGAAATTATAGGTTATAATTGATTTTAGAGTAACAAGCAATTTCATATCCTTGAAAGCCTATAAAAGGCTTAACATCCTAGTCAAGAAAACTTTACTCTATGTCTTAAGTGTTGTTGACAGAACTAATGTTGCTTACTAAAACAGAGTTATTAACCAGTGAACTATCTCTACAAAGACTATTATCAACAAACACTGTTTAGACACATAATTCAATGTTGTTAAGATAGAGAACAAGGAAGTAATACTTAGTATGCTCTAGATTCGAGAATATAATCTAGACATTAACTAGAAGAAACATAGTATTACTTTTAGTTAATGTAACTATACATAGTTATAACTACAAGGCTGAAAGGAGGTTAGTGCTACCTCTTCTAAAGTGCTAGGACACCTAGCCCAGGGTCCTTCACAGGTCAGCCAGACTGCTGATAATACAATACCTATGTAGTATAAGGAATTTACAGAGTTGTTTAACAACCTAGAGGACATGTGTGCCCTCTCTAAACATTAACTATAGGATTATAAGATTAAATTAAAAGAGGGTTATAACCTCAAGAAGTAGAAGCTTTGACCTTATAATTAGAGGAACTTGTAGCTTCTCAAGAAGTATATACAAGAAGGAATTCAGAAAGGACACATCTAAAAATCAGATTCGCTAGCTGCTTCTAATATACTTATTATATTTAAGAAGGACAATCTAAATAGAAGAGTTTGTGTTAACTATAGAGACGTTAACAAGGCAACAGTTAAGGACGCTTACCTATTATTAGAGGGCTAGTACTTGTAGAACAAGTTAGAAAAGGCTAGGATATTCACTAAACTCAACTAGTGAAATGCCTTTAGCTTAATATAGATTAAGCAAGGGAATAAATAGAAGACAGCCTTTGTCTTATTATCGAGACTCTACGAGTATATAGTAATACCGTTTAGTCTAACCAACGTACCTGTTACTTGTTAGAGACAAAACAACAAAATACTTGAGGATCTTCTAGGAGTAACTGTTATCTGTTACCTAGATAATATCCTTGTGTTTTTAGAAAAGTTAGAGAACTATGAGAAGTATGTTAAGGAAGTCCTGTAACAGCTTGTGACAGTAGACTCTTGCCTTAAACTTTTGAAATATAAGTTTAGAGTAACTTGTACTATCTTTCTAGGGTATACTATTACTCCTAGACAAATGAAAGTGGACCCTGAGAAAGTTAGAGCAATTCTAGAATAGAAGTTACTAGAGAACGTAAAAGACGTCTAATCCTTCCAAGGATTTACTAACTTCTGTTAACAATTTATTAGAGACTATACTAGGATCTTAAAACCTATAACAAACCTCACAAAAAAGAATGTTCCTTTTGTGTGAGACAAGGTTGTTAAAGCAGTATTTCAAGTAATAAAAAAGAGGTTTACTAAGAAACTAATTCTTAGGAACTATAATGCTAACAAACTAAGTACTGTAGAGACAGATACTTCTAATATAGTAGTTACTGCTATATATCTTTAACTAAATAACAAGGGGAAACTTATACCTGTGACATACTTCTCTAAAACACTAGATTTAGCTCAGCAAAACTATAGCATCTATGAGAAAGAACTTCTCGCTATAGTTCTAGCTTTAGAACATTAGAGGATCTACTTACAGGGTACAAAGTACTAGGTGTTAATTCTCACTAATCATGAAAACCTTAAAACATTTACAACAACAAAAGAACTCAGCAACAGACGCCTTGTAAGGTAGTTACAAACCCTTGCTAGATTTAATATATTGATTTGTTATATCAAAGGAACTAATAATCTACAAGCAGACACTTTGAGCTGTTAACCTAGTTACAAAGGAAATAAAGAGTACAAAAAGATTATAATCTTAAAGACTCTAGAAAATAAGAACCTGGCGCCAGCTATATACAAGATAGTAGCAATAGAAACTAATGACCCTTGGACAAAGAAGATCTAGGAAGCCTAGGAATTAGAGTAGCCAGCTCTAGCTAAGCAAGAACAAAATAACAAGGAACAGTACACTGACAGAAGGTTACATGTCCCTAAATCCTACGCTAAAGAATTTGTCAAAAAGTACTATATAGCCCTAGTACATAGTTATTAGGGAGTTTGACGAACTCTCTGGCGAGTCAAGCAACACTACTATGTTAATCGACTATCAGCAGTAGTTAAGGAAGTGATAGTAGAGTGTAATACCTGTACTAGAAACAAGGCTTCCTGCTATATACCTTATAGACAGATAGGTACTACTCTAATACCACAGATACCTTAGAGATCTATATCATAGAATTTTATAGTCAAGCTACTAAAATCCAAAGACCTAATAACAGGAGTTACATATAACTCAATCCTAGTTATTGTTGAACGACTTACAAAGTATATAGTACTTGTACTATATATAAAAGCAAGTACAGCAGAACACTTAGCCTATACATTCCTACAGGAAGTAGTCACTCTACATAGTCTACTAGAAGAGATAATCTCTGACAGAGATAAACTCTTTACCTTGAAATTCTAGACAGCTCTCACAGAGCGTCTGAGTGTAAAAAGAAAGCTATTAACAGCTTTCTACTCTCAGACAAATAGAGGTACTAAACAAATGAATCAAGTTATTAAAGTATACTTAAGATGTTATATAAACTATAAACAAGACAACTAGGTTAAACTTCTACTACTAGTATAGTTTGCCTATAATAGTTTAACAACAGAAACTACACTTGTTACACTATTCTACGCTAACTACAGGTATGAATTAGTTGCTTATCAAGACTTATTACAAAGTACTGTCGATAATAATAAAGCAGGACTTAAAGACTATAAACTCAGGGAATTACATAGGAAGCTTACAGAGCAACTTCAGTTTGTAGTAGAACATAACACATACTACTACAACAAGTGACATAGTTAGAAGCCAACGTTAAAAGAGGGGGATAAAGTCTATTTAGTTAGAAAAAACATTAACACTAAAAGACTAAGCAGTAAACTAGACTACAAAAAACTCAGACCATTTAAAATCAAACACATCAAAGGACCTTTGAATTATAAACTCACGCTACCAAAGACTATGAATATCTATCTAGTATTCTATATATCCTTGCTTAAACTAGCACTACCAGGAGCACTACCAGCCCTACTCACAGAGATCTAACCTGTCAACTCTAACACAGAATATAAAGTCAAGAGGATTCTTGACTATAAGGTTGTCAGAGGACAGGTCAAGTACCTAATTAAATAGTTAGATTACCTACATTTAGAAAACACTTAGGAACTAAAGGAAAACCTTAACTAGTGCTTGGAGGAACTTTAGGAGTTCTACTACTAAAACCCAGGGTTGCTTACATCTTGTAGTTAGCTGGAAAAGACGTAAAGAAGGCTAGGTCAAGGCCTAGGTCAAGAGTAGGATCGGAGGAGTCAGGAGTAGGAAGGGCGGCCAGCCTGGCGGTCTCTTTCTCTCTTCTGTCTTTCTCTTTCTTCTCTTTCTCCTTCTCTTTCTCCTTAGCACGGTCTAGCTTGTCGAGGGACAACAGACTACGCTAAAGCATTTCTTGCTCACAGTCATCTAGGAGGCGTTGCTGCTTCCTTAAACAAAGAATCTTAGCCATTGCTTCTTCTTCTTTGTTGCGAAGCCTTCTCCTTTGTTTGTTAAGGGACTCCTAGTCAAAGGAGGACAGAGCCTGGTTTTTATCTCTTACATTACAAGTCTTGCCTTAAAGGGTGTAAGACAAACATTTGTCTCTACTAGAAAGAGTAACACAGCGTCGCCCTTCCTTGTTACCTTTCTAACTGTTTGTACAACAGGTACAGGAAATCATCTTGTCTCTAGATTGTTTGATATATAGCGCTACGTTAATACAATATTTCTTGAGTTTGGATTTAGATGTAAGAAGACTTATGTTAAAAGAAGAAGAAGGCTACTAGCCTTCTGACAATATTTCTTAGGTTGTACTTAAGCGTAGAGACACACTAGGCTAAGAAGAGAATAGTGTCACGAATCATGTACTAGCATGTAATAAGTAAGTCTAGACAGTGTTCTAACAGAACAAGATACTATTGAGTAGATATAGGTTATAGGGATTAGTTAGAGTAGCTGGCTAATCCAAGGACTTTCCTTAGTATAAGATTATGTGATATTTACATCAACTACATTAACAGGCGATGTTAGTGATTAGAGTCGACAGCATTAACAGGCAATGCTGGCAATCTATAAAGATAAAGGTTCTATATATAACTAGCACTTCTGCTATTAGTTAGAAGCTTCGTACTTAACTTTACTTTAGTTTTCAATATATCTTGTTTTAACATCTTAAGTTCAAGTAACGAGTTTACCTTTAAGTAAACACCTAGCACATCTAGACCTCTTATCCACATAACAACCTTCGAGACTTAAGTTACCTTTGTTACTTTCGGTACGAAAGTGAGTTTCGTTATACTACGTACTTCTAATTCCTTATTAGAGAGCTCTTGTGTTTCTAGTAATACTAGCTTTCTTCGAAAGGTAGCATTAACCTGCTTTCCCTTGTTAGCTTACTTCTTTAAGCTACATTCGTTTGCTCTATAGCCTGGCTAGCTACATAAGTAGTATAAATTCTACTTGTGTTAGTAGTTCTGTTCTTCTTGGGAAAGTTTCTTTTCTTTAAAAGATTTCTTCTAGGCAGCGTTTACTTTACTATTATTCTATTAGCTATTACACTTGCTCTTGCTCTAGTTCTTATCCTAACTTCTGCTCTCTTAAATAGATTTCCTAAATTCTCATAGACAGTTATCTAATTAGATAACGCTACTAATTATACTACTAATATTAGTGAAAACTATATTCTGTTTTGCTATTTCTTCTTAGAGGTATACCTTTAATCCTCTACAGAAGAGTTCTATAAGAGCGAGGGTGTTCTATCTAGACTTGTTTCTATATTGTTGGAAATCATTAGTGTAACTAATAGCTAATCCTGTCTGTTTCAGGTCTAAAAGCTTTTATATAGCTGTTTAGATTATATTAAAATCTTTAAATACCTTCCTAATTACTACTTTAAACCCTCTAAAGGATTTAAACATTATTTAGGTGTCCTCTATTAATCTATTGTTGTCTTTGTATACAAAGAAGTCCTCGAGGTAGGTGTCACGAATCATATGCCAGCACGTGATAAGTAAGTCTAGACGGCGTTCTAACAGAACAAGATACTATTGAGTAGATATAGGTTATAGAGATTAGTTAGAGTAGCTGGCCAATCCAAGGACTTTCCTTAGTATAAGATTACGTGATATTTACATTAACTACATTGACAGACAATGTTAGCAATCAGAGTCAACAACATTGACAGGCGATACTAGTAATCTATAAAGATAAAGGTTCTATATATAACTAGCACGTCTGCTATTAGATAGAAGCTTTGTGCTTAACTTAGTTTATTATCTTAGTTATTAAGTTATTACTTCTAACTCTTTTAATACAAGTAATAAGTTTACTTCTAAGTAAATACTTCACGTGCTCTTACCTCTTACTACATACTAACCTTTGAGACTAGTTACGTTTGTTTAGACCTGTTAGGTAGTTTCGTTACACTTTAAGCACCTGCTTAGAAGTAAGACTATAATTATGTTGTCCTTCTCTGGCTGTAAAAGAGACTATACTCTAGCGCCTATACTACCTCTAACACTAGCAATAAAGAGACTAAATGTTACTCTCAGAGAGAACATTAAGGTCCTTATGCCTAACAAATATAATAGAAACCTAGCGATGCTTAGAGAATTTCTTATAAAATCTTCTATGTACCTAGGGTTCTACGAGAACAAGTTTCCAAACAAATCTAACTAAGTCTGTTAGATGGTGACTTGACTTGTAGGAGACGCCTACAAGTAGATTGAGCTATACATTAAGGAATATTAGGAGAGACAACATATAGACAGTTTACTAACTGTGAAAATAAGTCTTGTGACTCAGGGATTATTTTTCAACATAAAAGGATTCAAAGTAGAACTACAGAGAGTGTTTAGAGATATTAACATCAAGAAGAAAGTAGTTAATAGGCTCTAACGCCTCACTCAGACAGGGTCTACTGTGAAATATACATTGGAATTTTAATAATACTTAGCGAGAGTAGAATAGAACAATAGTGCTCTCATTGATTAATACTACTAAGGTCTCAAAGACATAGTAAAAGATGAGTTATTACACTCTGACCTGTCTACTAACTTAAAGAAGCTAGTAGACAGCTTAATTCAAATTAACAACTATATGTACAAGCGACGCCTAGAACAAAAAGGGAACTATAGCTACTTCAAGGAATACTATTCCAAGAAAAGTTATAACCAAGGGGATCTAATAGAACTTGATGTAATACATAAGTCTAGAATTAAAGAGAAAAAAGGCAAACTTTCCCAGAAAGAACAGAACTGCTGACGCGAGTAGAATTTATACTACTTATGTAGCTAGTCAGGCCATAGAGCAAACGAATATAGCTTGAAGAAGTAAGCTAACAAGGGAAAACAAGTTAATGCTACCTTCTAAAGGGAAATAGCATTGCTAGAAACACAAGAGCTCTCTAATGAGGAATTAGAAGTATATAGATATAGAACTTAGATTAAAGAAGAGAATAATTCTATTCTTAAACAATACTATAACACTTGCTTAGAGAACGAGCATGAGTTACTATTACAGGCTACTTACAAATCACTAGCTAGTACTTTAGAGGAAGAGTCCTCTAAGTTATCAGAATCGTTAGGCAGGAATAATTAGAGTAGAGAACCCTAGGTAGGGGATACATAGGTCTTTATTAAGACCTATAAGAGAGAGAATCGTTAGGTAGACATAAAGGGCGAAAGGCCAGACTTTTAGTCTCTACATACTACTATAGAACATGATTCTATTCCTCTCTAATAGTATATTATCAATGATAATCAAGTAGGTTATATCTGCTTTAGATATAAGAGTTCTAGACACATCTCTAGGGAAGAGAAGGAATATAATTACACTATAGACTATAACAAGACGCTACTGCCTAAGGAATTCTACTACCTAGTAGAAGGAGAACTTTAGGCTGCTTAGACCCTAGGTCTCTCTATAGTAGAATGAGTATGTCACTGACTACAACTAACCTCTGACTAGACTTCAAACAAATAGTTCATAGAGACACTGCTAGACTATTAGACAGGAGTGGAATATCAACAGATATGTAAAGTAGCATACGTAGACTAAGAAAAGGTTATATTCTTTCTATAGGCTCAGAATGCTATAGCCTAGCTTGACAATGCTAAGAACAAGATGTTTAACATTTACTATATTAGACTAGAATTGTATACTACTTTAGGAGAAAGTTAATTTTATGTAATTACAACTGTCAGGGGAAAGAAATTACAGGTTATAATTGATTCTAGAGCAACAAGTAATTTCATATCCCTGAAAGCCTACAAGAGACTTAACATCCTAGTCAAGAAAACTTTACTCTATGTCTTAAGTGTTGTTAACAGAACTAATGTTGCTTACTAAAACAGAGTTATTAACTAGTAAACTATCCCTATAAAGACTACTATTGACAGACACTGTTTAGACATATAATTCAATGTTGTTGAGATAGAGAACAAGGAAGTAATACTTAGTATGCCCTGGATTTAAGAGTATAATCTAGACATTAACTAGAAGAAACGTAGCATTACTTTCAGTTAATGTAACTATATATAGTTGTGACTGCAAGGCTGGAAGGAGGTTAGCGCCACCTCTTCTAAAGCGCTAGGACACCTAGCCTAGGGTCCTCTACAGGTCAGCTAGACTACTGATAACATAATACCTGTGTAGTATAAGGAATTTGTAGAGTTGTTTAATAACTCAGAGGACATGTGTGCCCTCTCTAAACATTAACTGTGGGATCATGAGATTAAATTAAGAAAGGATTATAACCTTAAGAAGTAGAAGCTTTAACCTTACAATTAGAGGAACATATAGCTTCTTGAGAAGTATGTGTAAGAAGGAATTCAGAAAGAACATATCTGAAAATTAGATTTACTAGCTACTTCTAATATACTTATTACATTTAAGAAGGACGATCTAAATAGAAGAGTTTATGTTAACTACAGAGACGTCAACAAGGCAATAGTTAAGGACACTTACCTATTGCCGGAAGGTTAGTACTTGTGGGACAAGTTAGGAAAGGCTAGGATATTTACTAAACTCAACTAGTGAAATGCCTTTAGCTTAATATAGATTAAGCAAGGGGATGAATAGAAGACAGCCTTTGTCTTACTATTAGGCCTCTATGAGTATATAGTAATGCTGTTTGGTCTAACTAACGCACCTACTACTTGTTAGAGACAAAACAACAAAATACTTAAGGATCTTCTAGGAATAACTGTCATCTATTACCTAGACAATATCCTTGTGTTTTTGGAAAGATTAGAGGACTATAAGAGACATGTTAAGGAAGTTCTACAACAGCTTGTAACAGTGGACTCTCGCCTTAAACTTTTGAAATATAAGTTTAGAGTAACCTATACTATCTTTCTAGAGTATACTATTACTCCTAGACAGATGAAAGTAGACCCTAAGAAAGTTAGAGCAATTCTAGAATAGAAATCACTAGAGAATGTCAAGGACGTCTAATCCTTCTAGGGATTTACTAACTTCTGTTAACAATTTATTAGAAACTATACTAGGATCTCGAAACCTATGACAAACCTTACAAAAAAGAATGTTCCTTTTGTATGAGACAAGGTTGTCAAAGTAGTATTTCAAGTAATAAAGAGAAGGTTTGCTAAGAAACTAATCCTCAGGAACTATAACGCTAACAAACTAAGTACTATAGAGACAGATGCTTCTAATACAGTAGTCGCTACTGTACATCTTTAACTAAATAACAAGGGGAAACTCATGCCTGTGGCATACTTCTCTAAAACACTAGATTTAGCTCAGCAAAACTATAGCATCTATGAGAAAGAGCTTCTCGCTATAGTCTTGGCTTTAGAACATTAGAGGATCTACCTACAGGGTGTGAAGCACTAGGTATTAATTCTTACTAATTATAAAAACCTCAAAACATTTACAACAACAAAGGAACTCAACAACAGACGCCTTGTAAGGTAGTTACAAACCCTTGCTAGATTTAATATATTGATTTGTTATATCAAAGGAACTAATAATCTACAAGCAGACACTTTGAGTTATTAACCTAGTTATAAAGGAAATAAAGAGTATAAAAAGATTACAATCTTAAAGACTCTAGAAAATAGAGACCTAGCGCTAGCTATATACAAGATAGTAGTAATAGAAACTAACAACTCTTAGACAAAGAAAATCTAGGAAGCCTAGGAATTAGAGTAGCTAGCTCTAGCTAAGCAAGGACAAAATAACAAAGAATAGTACACTAACAGAAGGTTACATGTCTCTAAATCCTATACTAAAGAATTTGTCAAAGAGTACTATATAACCCTGGCATATAGTTATCAGGGAGTTTAACAAACCCTCTAGCAAGTCAAGCAACACTACTATATTAATCGTCTATCAGCAGTAGTCAAGGAAGTAATAGCAGAGTATAATACCTGTACTAGGAACAAGGCTTCCCGCTATACACCTTATGGACAGATAGGCACTACTCTAATACCACAGATACCTTAGAGATCTATATTATAGGATTTTATAGTCAAGCTACCAAAATCCAAAGACTTAATAACAGGAGTTATATATAACTTAATCCTAGTTATTGTTAAACAACTTACAAAGTATATAGTACTTGTACTATATATAGAAGCAAGTACAACAGAACACTTAGCCTATACATTCCTACAAGAAGTAGTCGCTCTACATAGTCTACTAGAAGAAATAATCTCTGACAGAGATAAACTCTTTACCTCGAAATTCTAGACAGCTCTCATAGAGTGTCTAGGTGTAAAAAGAAAGCTGTTGACAGCTTTCTACTCTTAGACAAATAAAGGTACTAAACAAATGAATCAAGTTATTAAAGTATACTTAAGATATTATATAAACTATAAACAAGACAACTAGGTTGAACTTCTACTACTAGCATAGTTCGCCTATAATAGTTTAACAATAGAAACCACGCTTGTCACACTATTCTACACTAACTATAGGTATAAATTAGTTACTTATCAAGACCTATTACAGAGTACTGTCAATAATGACAAAGTAGGACTAAAAGACTATAAACTCAGGGAATTACACAAGAAGCTTATAGAGCAACTTTAGTTTGTAGTAGAACATAACATATACTACTACAACAAACGACATAGTTAGGAGCTAACGTTAAAAGAGAGAGATAAAGTCTATTTGGTCAGAAAAAACATTAACACCAAAAGACTAAGTAGTAAACTAGACTATAGAAAGCTTAGACTGTTCAAAATCAAACGCGTCAAAGAACCTTTGAATTATGAACTCGCGCTACCAAAGACTATAAATATTCATCTAGTATTCTATGTATCCTTGCTTGAACTAGCACTACTAGAGATACTACTAGCCCCACTCACAGAAATCCAACCTGTTAACCTAAATGTAGAATATAAAGTCAAGAGAATTCTTGACTATAAGGTTGTCAGAGGACAGGTCAAGTACCTAATTAAGTAGTTAGATTACCTACATTCAGAGAATACTTGAGAACCAAAGGGAAACCTAAACCAGTGCTTAGAGGAACTTCAGGAGTTCTACTACTAAAACCTAGGTTTGTCTACATCTTGTAGTCAGCTGGAAAGGACGCGAAGAAGGCTAGGTCAAGGCCTAGGTCTAGGGAAGGGTCAGAAGAGCTGGGAATAGAAAGGGCTGCCAGCCTGGCAGCCTCTCTGTCTCTTCTGTCTTTCTCTTCCTTCTCTTTCTCCTTCTCTTTCTCCTTAGCACAGTCTAGCTCGTCGAGGGACAATAGACTACGCTAAAGTATTTCTTGCTTATAGTTATCTAAGAGGCGTTGCTGCTTCCTTAAACAAAGAATCTTGGCCATTACTTCTTCTTCTTTGTTGTGAAGCCTTCTCCTTTGTTTGTTAAGGGACTCCTAGTCAAAGGAGGACAGAGCCTGGTTTTTATCTCTTACATTACAAGTCTTGCCTTAAAGGGTATAAGACAAACATTTGTCCCTACTAGAAAGAGTGACATAGTGTCACTCTTTCTTGCTACCTTTCCAACTGTTTACACAACAGGTGTAGGAAATCATCTTATCTCTAGATTGTTTAATGTGTAGTGCTACGTTAATATAATATTTCTTGAGTTTGGATTTAGTTGTGGGAAGACTTATGTTAGAAGAAGAAGAAGGCTGCTAGCCTTCTGACAATATTTCTTAGGTTGTACTTAAGCGTAGAGACACGCTAGGCTAAGAAGGAGATAGTGTCACGAATCATGTGCCAGCACGTGATGAGTAAGTCTAGACAGCGTTCTGACAGAACAAGATACTATTGAGTAGATATAGGTTATAGGGATTGGTTAGAGTAGCTGGCTAATCTAAGGACTTTCCTTAGTATAAGATCACGTAATATTTACATTAACTACATTGACAGGCAATGTTAGCGATCAGGGTCAACAACATCAACAGGCGATACTAGCGATCCATGAAGATAAAGGTTCTATATATAACTGGCACGTCTGCTATTAGATAGGAGCTTTGTGCTCAACTTAGTTTATTATCTTAGTTATTAAGTTATTACTTCTGACTCTTTTGACACAAGTAACAAGTTCACTTCTAAGTAAACACTTCACGTGCTCTTACCTCTTACTACATACTAACCTTCAAGACTAGTTACGTTTGTTTAGACCTGTTAGGTAGTTTCGTTACAGTAGGGTTAAGCCTAATCTAATATAGCTTCTCTTAGATAGAAGATTACAAAGATTAATCATAAGTTATAGTTATTAGTAAATTTGTCTATGTTAAAGTTAAAGTAGATGTTCATCTAGAGAAGAAATGACTTAAGTTTGTTTCTCTTTCTATAGTATATATCTAGGAGCTTGACTTAGATAGTCTTGAGTACTTTAACCTTAAACAGTTCAGGTGTATTAGGTATGCTAGCGTTATTGTAGTTAGGGTCTACTAGTGCTGGTTCGTTGTCTAGTAGTAGTGCAGCAGGAGTAGCCCGGGGTTAAGTTCTCTTAGCGCTGTGTAACGAAACTCACTTCTGTACTGAAAGTAACAAAGGTAACTTAAGTCTCGAAGGTTGTTATGCAGATAAGAGGTCCAGATGTGCTAAGTGTTTACTCAAAGGTAAACTCGTTACTTGAACTCAAGATGTCAAAACAAGATGTATTGAAAACTAAAGTAAAGTTGAGCATGAAGCTTCTATCTAATGGCAGACGTGCCAGTCATATATAGAACCTTCATTTCTAAATGTCGACAATGTCGCCTCGCGACTTTGTCGAATGTCGACTTGTCGCCCAGGCGAGAAGTCGACCTGCATTATGTCACGTGATAGTAATTAAAGGAAATCCTTGGATCGGCTAGCTACTCTAGCCAATCCCCATAACCTATATCTACTCAATAGTATCTTGTCCTGTCAGAATGCCATCTGGACTTACTTATCACATGCTGACACGTGATTCGTGACACTATCCCCTTCTTAGCCTAGCGTGTCCCTACGCTTAAGTACGACCTAAGAAATATCGTCAGAAGGCCAACGGCCTTCTCTTCTTTTCATTATGCCACCTGAACGACTGAACGACTGAAGTAGCAGACTTCTTGGTGACGCTATTGAAAAGACTGGTCGCAGAAACATGGCTCCTTGTTCTAGATGTGAAAAGAGCGGTCGATCCTGTGTGGCGCCTCGCGACCAAAAACACTCACGCTGCGCTGAGTGTACCTGTCAAGGAAAGACTTGTGATGTCCGACAAGTCAATCGAATGCCTTCAGTCCTAGACTGGGAGTCTTTGGAGGCGAAGCGGCGGAAACTACGGTCCGCCCGAGACGAAGCCCTGCGGGCCCAGCAGGAGGCCATCGCCAAGGTTCTCTGAATTAGCAAGGAGGAAGAATTCCTTGATGCTAAAGAGCAGAGGATGATAGTGGCTGGTCTCAACTCACTTGATGAGTTAGATGCTGCTGAAGAGTTGGAAAGGAAAGAAAAGGAGGAACAGGAAGCAAAAGACAGAAGAGAGGAAGAGGCTGCCAGGCTAGCGGCCCTCCCTACTCCTGACCCATCTGATCCCGCCCTTGACCTGGGTCTTGACCTAGGCTTCTTTGCGTCTTTTCCAGCTGACCACGAGATGTAGGCAACCCTAGGTTTCGGTGGTAGAACTCCTGAAGTTCCACCTAGCACTAGGTGAGGTTTCTTTTTGGTTCCCAAGTGTTTTCTAAATGTAGGTAATCCAACTATTTAATCAGGTACTTAACCTGTCCTCTGACAACCTTATAGTCAAGAATCCTCTTGACTTCGTATTCTGCGTTGGGGTTGACAGGTTGGATCTCTGTGAGTAGGGCTAGTGGTGCCCCTAGTAGTGCTGGTTCGAGCAAGGATACATAGAATACTAGATGAATATTCATAGTCTTTGGTAGCGCGAGTTTATAATTCAAAGGTCCTTTGACGTATTTGATTTTGAACAGTCTGAGCTTTTTGTGGTCTAGTTTACTGCTTAGTCTTTTAGTGTTAATGTTTTTTCTGACCAAATAGACTTTATCTCCCTCTTTTAACGTTAGCTCCTAACTACGTCGCTTGTTGTAGTAGTGTGTGTTATGTTCTGCCACGAACTAAAGTTGCTCTACAAGCTTCTTGTGTAATTCCCTGAGTTCATAGTCTTTTAGTCCTGCTTTGTCATTATCAACAGTACTCTATAATAGGTCTTGATAAGCAACTAATTCATACCTATAGTTAGCGTAGAATAGTGTAATAAGCATGGTTTCTGTTGTTGAACTATTATAGGCAAACTGTGCTAGCAGCAGAAGTTCAACCTAGTTGTCTTGTTTATAGTTCACATAACATCTCAAGTATACTTTGATGACTTGATTTATTTGTTTAGTACCTTCATTTGTCTAAGGGTGGAAAGCTGTTAACAGTTTTCTTTTCACACCTAGACACTCTGTGAGAGCTGTCTAGAATTTCAAGGTGAAGAGTTTATCTCTGTTAGAGATTATCTCTTCTAGTAGACTATGTAGAGTGACTACTTCCTGTAGGAATACATAGGCTAAGTGTTCTGCTGTACTTGCTTCTATATATAGTACAAGTACTATATACTTTATGAGTTGTTTAACAATGACTAGGATTGAGTTATACATGACTTCTGTTATTAGGTCTTTGGATTTTAGTAGCTTGACTATAAAATCCCATGATATAGATCTCTAAGGTATCTGTGGTATTAGAGTAGTACTCATCTGTCTATAAGGCGCATAGCAGGAAGCCTTGTTTCTAGTACAGGTATTACACTCTGCTATCACTTCCTTAACTACTGCTGATAGGCGATCAACATAGTAGTGTTGCTTGACTCGCTAGAGGGTTCGTTGAACTCTCTGGTGACTATGTACTAGGGCTATATAGTACTCTTTGACAAATTCTTTAGTATAGGATTTAGGGACATGTAACCTTCCGTTAGTGTACTGTTCTTTGTCATTTTGTCCTTGCTTGGCTAGAGCTAGCTGCTCTAAATCCTAGGCTTCCTAGATTCTCTTTATCCAAGGGTTGTTAGTTTCTATTGCTGCTATCTTGTGTATAGCTGGCGCCAGGTCCTTATTTTCCAGAGTCTTTAAGATTACAATCTTTTTATACTCTTTATTTCCTTTGTAACTAGGTTGACAGCTTAAAGTGTCTGCTTGTAGATTATTAGTTCCTTTGACGTAGTAAATTAATATATCAAATCTAGCAAGGGTTTGCGACTACCTTGCAAGGCGTCTGTTACTGAGTTCCTTTGTTGTTGTAAATGTTTTAAGGTTTTCATGATTAGTGAGGATTAATACCTAGTGCTTTGCACCCTGTAGGTAGATCCTCTAATGTTCTAAAGCCAAGACTATAGCGAGAAGTTCTTTCTCATAGATGCTATAGTTTTGCTAAGCTAAATCTAGTGTCTTAGAGAAGTATACTACAGGCATAAGTTTCCCCTTGTTGTTTAGTTAAAGATGTATAGTAGCAACTACTATATTAGAAGCATCTGTCTCTACAGTACTTGGTTTGTTAGCATTATAGTTCCTAAGGATTGGTTTCTTAGCAAACCTCTTTTTTATTACTTAAAATACTGCTTCAACAACCTTGTCTCACACAAAAGGAACATCCTTTTTTGTAAGGTTTGTTATAGGTTTCAAGATTCTAGCATAGTCTCTAATAAATTGTCAACAGAAGTTAGCAAATCCTTAGAAGGATTAGACGTCTTTTACGTTCTCTAGTAACTTCTACTCTAGAATTGCTTTAACTTTCTTAGGGTCTACTTCTATTTGTCTAGGAGTAATAGTATATCCTAGAAAGATAGTACAAGTTACTCTAAACTTGTATTTCAAAAGTTTAAGGCAAGAGTCTACTGTTGTAAGTTGTTGTAGAACTTCCTTAACATGTTTCTCATAGTCCTCTAATCTTTCTAAAAACATAAGGATATTGTCTAGGTAACAGATAACAGTTATTCCTAGAAGATCCTTAAGTATTTTGTTGTTTTGTCTCTGACAAGTAGCAGGTGTGTTAGTTAGACTAAACAGTATTACTGTGTACTCATAGAGGCCTAATAGCAAGACAAAGGCTGTCTTCTATTCGTCCCCTTGCTTAATCTATATTAAGCTAAAGGCATTTCACTAGTTAAGTTTAGTGAATATCCTGGCCTTTCCTAACTTATCCTACAAGTACTAACCTTCTAGCAATAAGTAAGTGTCCTTAACTGTTGCCTTGTTGACGTCTCTGTAGTTAACACAAACTCTTCTATTTAGATCGTCCTTCTTAAATGTAATAAGTATATTAGAAGCAGCTAGTAAATCTGATTTTCAGATGTGTCCTTTCTGAATTCCTTCTTGCATATACTTCTCAAGAAGCTGTAAGTTCCTCTAATTATAAGGTCGAAGCTTCTACTTCTTAAGGTTATAACTCTCTTTTAATTTAATCTTATAATCCTATAGTTAATGTTTGGAGAGGGCACATATATTCTCTAAGTTGTTAAACAACTCTGTAAATTCCTTATACTACACAGGTATTGTATTATTAGTAGTCTGGCTAACCTGTAGAGGACCCTGGGCTAGGTGTTCTAGTGCTTTAGAAGAGGTAGCGCTAACCTCCTTCTAGCCTTGTAGTCACAACTGTGTATAGTTATATCAACTAAAAGTAATGCTACATTTCTTCTAGTTAATGTCTAGATTGTGTTCTTAAATCTAGGGCATACTAAGTATTGCTTCCTTGTTCTCTATCTCAACAACATTGAATTGTGTGTCTAAACAGTGTCTGTCAATAGTAGTCTTTGTAGAGATAGTTCACTAGTTAATAACTCTATTTTAGTAAGTGACATTAGTCTTGTCAACAACACTCAAGACGTAGAGTAAAGTTTTCTTGACTAGGATGTTAAGCCTCTTATAGGCTTTTAGAGATATAAAATTACTTGTTGCTCTAGAATCAATTATAACCTGTAATTTCTTTTCCCTAATAGTTGTAATTACATAAAATTAACTTTCTCCTAAAGTAGTATACAGTTCTAGTCTAATATAGTAAATGTTGAATATATTATTTTCGACATTATTAAGCCAGGCCATAGCATTCTAAGCCTATGAAAAGAATATAACTTTTTCTTGATCTACATATACTACTTTACATATCTGTTAATATTCTACTTCTACTTAATAGTCTAGTAATGTTCCTGTAAACTGTTTGTCTAATGTCTAGTCAGATGTCAGTTATAGTCAGTAACATATCTATTCTGTTATAGAGGGACCTAGGGTCTAAGCAGCCTAAAGTTCTCCTTCTACTAGGTAGTAGAATTCCTTAGGTAGTAGTGTCTTGTCATGGTTTATAGTGTAATTATATTCCTTCTCTTCTCTAGAGATGTATCTAGAACCCTCGTGTCTAAAGTAGATATAACCTGCCTGATTATCATTAATAATGTACTATTAGAGAGGAATAGAATCATGTCCTATAGTAGCATGTAGAGACTAAAAGTCTAGCCTTTTACTCTTTATGTCTACCCAACGATTTCCTCTCTCATAGGTTCTAATAAAGACCTAAGTATCTCTAACCTAGGGTTCTCTACTCTAATTATTTCTGCTAGACAATTCTGATAACTCAGAGGACTCTTCCTCTAAAGTGCTGGCTAGTGATTCATAAGTGGCCTGCAATAGTAACTCATGCTTGTTCTCTGAGCAAGTGTTATAGTATTGTTCAAGAATAGAATCATCTTCTTCTTTAACCTAAGTTCTATACCCACATACTTCTAATTCTTTATCAGAGAGCTCTTGTGTTTCCAGCAATGCTACCTCTTTTTAGAAGGTAGCATTAACCTGTTTTCCCTTGTTAGCTTACTTCTTCAAGCTACATTCGTTTGCTCTATAGCCTGACTAGCTACATGAGTAGTATAAATTCTGCTTGTGTCAGCGGTTCTGTTCTTCTTAGGAAAGTTTCTTTCCCTTAAAAGATTTCTTCTAGGCAGCGTTTACTTTGCTATCATTCTACTAGCTATTACACTTGCCCTTGCTCCTGTTCTTATCCTGACTTCTGCTCCCTTGAACAGATTTTCTGAATTCCTATAGGCGGTTATCTAATTAGATAACACTACTAATTATACTACTAATGTTAGTGAAAACTATATTCTGTTTTACTATTTCTTCTCAGAGGTATACCTTCAATCCCCTATAGAAGAGTTCTATAAGAGCAAGGGCGTCCTATCTAGACTTGTTTCTATACTATTAGAAATCATTAGCGTAACTAATAGCTGATCCTGTCTGTTTCAGGTCCAAAAGCTTTTATACAGCTGTTTAGATTGTGTTGAAATCTCTAAATACCTTTCTGATTGCTACTTTAAATCCCCTAAAGGATTTAAACATTATCTAGGTGTCTTCTATTAATCTATTGTTGTCTTTGTGTACGAAGAAGTCCTTGAGGTAGAGTTAGGCCTAGTCTAATGTAGCTTCTCTTAGATAGGAGATTGCAAAGATTAAACGTAAGTTGTAGTTATTAGTGAACTTGTCTGTATTGAAGTTAAAGTAGATGTTCATCTAGAGGAGAAATAACTTAAGTTTGTTTCTCTTTCTATAATATATATCTAGGAGCTTGACTTAGATAGTCTTAAGTGCTTTAACCTTGAACAGTTCAGGTGTATTAGGCATGCTAGCGTTGTTGTAGTTAGAGTCTACTAGTGCTGGTTCGTTGTCTGGTAGTAGTGTAGCGAGGGTGGCCCGGGGTTGAGTTCTCTTAGCACTGCTGAAGGGGGTCAACAAGTTAGTTCAGCTAGTGTTAGAACTAGCTGTGGTAGGCTTTGGTGGAGTTAGAGCTATAGCGACTAAACTTCTAAGTAGATGCTTAAAGTGTAACAAAACTCACTTCTGTACTGAAAGTAACAAAGGTAACTTAAGTCTCAAAGGTTGTTATATAGATAAGAGGTCTAGATGTGCTAGGTGTTTACTTAAAGGTAAACTTGTTACTTGAACTTAAGATGTCAAAACAAGATATATTGAAAACTAAAGTAAAGTTAAGCATGAAGCTTCTATCTAATAGCAGACGTGCTAGTTATATATAGAACCTTCATTTCTAAATGTCGACAATGTCGCCTCGCGACTTTGTCGAATGTTGACTTGTCGCCCAGGCGAGAAGTCGACCTGCATTATGTCACGTGATAGTAATTAAAGGAAATCCTTGGATCGGCTAGCTACTCTAGCCAATCCCTATAACCTATATCTACTCAATAGTATCTTGTCCTGTCAGAATGCCATCTGGACTTACTTATCACGTGCTGACACGTGATTCGTGACACGCTGCTAGAGGGGGTTGACAAGTTTATTCAGCTAGTACTAGAACTAGCAACAGCTAGCTTTAGTAGAGTTGGAGCTATAGTAACTAAACTTCTAAGTAGATGCTCAAAGTATAACAAAACTTACTTCTATACTAAAAGTAACAAAGGTAACTTAAGTCTTGAAGGTTGTTTATATAGTAAGAGGTCTAGATATACTAGGTGTTTACTTAAAGGTAAACTTATTACTTGAACTCAAGATGTCAAAACAAGATATATTAAAAACTAAAGTAAAGGTTAAGTATAAAGCTTCTATCTAAAGGCAGACGTGCTAGTTATATATAGAACCTTCATTTCCATGGAGCCCAGAGAGAACCCAAGATCCTCAAGCTCCAACGCAAGCTCCTGCAAGCTCCAATGGTCATGTGACCTTGTCACGTGATTAATATAATAAGAAATCCTTGGATCGCTTTGCTAATCTAATCGATCCCTGTTTGCTATAAGTTCCTGGGCGTGCTTGACCTGTCAGGACGCCGCCTGGTCTTCACTCTTCGCGTGCTAGCACGTGATTCGTAACACATCTGCCATTAGATAGGAGCTTCATGCTCAACTTACTTTAGTTTTCAATACATCTTGTTTTGACACCTCGAGTTCAAGTAACAAGTTTACCTTTGAGTAAACACTACAGCAACCCTTACTTTCTACTGCAACCAAACCAACGAAGACCTAGACACACTTGTTAGACCCGTGAGTTTGCAATTCGTTACATGAGGGTACAGCTAATTTTAGTTTCTCTTAAGGAATGAATATATAGTATTAGTAGATAGTCAGCAAGTGCGTTTGATACTCTACTAGTCGTCTTATCTAACGCTTTCTTCTTGCTTAAAGTATAAGGCGATATCTCAGAATTGGAATAACGATATAGAAAGGAGAAATAAGAGGTATATCTGTCGGTCTTGAACTTCGGCTAGGCTCGTGTGTATACAATATCTATTGTATTCCTGTGATTCATGTGTTGTTCTTTCTAGCTACGAGGCTTCGTACAATACATAAAGTAGTGTAAGTTAGATGAGTGATACAAAAGATGTATTACATGTATGAGGAAACGTGACCAAGGAGAAAAACGTGACTCTCACCCCTGATTGAGCAGGCCGCATCTGCGTATAAGCTAATAATAGGCGCTTAAATTCTGCAGCTGAGAATTCAACCTCACGTTGCCGCCTAGATATTTAGAGACACGTTGGACAATAGCTGAATGTCTACATCTACAACCCGCAGTATATGATCTACGACACAAGCTCCGCTTGTTCCGCTTACTCCGCTCAACCATCGCAAATACGTGAACGCACATGTGGCCCGCCCACTCCGCGCTATGAACAACTTTAACGGGCCGATCCACGGTGACAACTTGATCGCCGGTGTCCAGACTGCCGCCGGCGGCACTACTAACTTCAACTTCACCGGTAATCCTAATACAAGTCCAAGTTAGTTTGCTTATTTCAAATTCTGATTTTAGAATAGGCCAAGACGATCCTCTCAGCCACCTCCCGTACGCTATCCATGCGCCGTTCAACTCTTATGATCACCAGCACGAACCTTCCTGCCTCCTCAACACGCGCGTCGACCTTCTACGAGAGATACATGACTGGGCTGATGGAAAAGATGAGCAGCGCATCTTCTGGCTGAGCGGACTAGCTGGGACTGGAAAGTCAACGATTGCACGCACCGTCGCTCAGGAATACGCGCGAAAGAGTACTGAGCGACGGAGCTGCCTCGGAGCTAGCTTCTTCTTCTCAAAGGGTGGTGGAGACGCAAGCAATGCCAAAAAACTTATCACAAGTCTAGCTCGGCAGCTCGCTGATAATGTGCCATCCGTTCGACAATATATCAGGGAGGCCTGTGACCGGAGTGACATTGCGACTCTAGCTCTCTCAGAGCAATGGAATCAGCTCGTTCTCAGTCCATTACAGAAGCTAGAGAGCGAATCACCTCTTTCATATATCCTTGTTATCGATGCACTTGATGAGTGTGAGGATGATAGAGATGTTCGGATTTTTCTACAGCTTCTTGTTAGAGCTCGATTGTTAAGGAGAGTACAGCTTCGAATCTTTTTGACGAGTAGGCCTGAAATTCCTATTCGACACGGAATACGTGCTATTCCACAAACCGAACACCAGGACTTTGTGCTCCATAACGTAGATCCATCGATTGTCGATCATGATATCTCTCTATTCCTAGAACACAATCTAGGGAATATTGGACAAGACTGGAATCTTGGAGCTGACTGGCCCGGCGGAGAAGTTCTAGGACAGCTGGTTGTCTATGCCAGTGGACTCTTCATCTGGGCAGCAACGACTTGTCGCTTTATCTATGAGGGGAAGCGGTTTGCACGCAAGAGGCTGAATACAATTCTCAAGGGTAGTAGCAGTGCTATTACTGCACCAGGGAAGCACCTTAATGCACTCTACCTTGCTGTCCTCAAGCACTCGATCTCCTCGGACTATTCACAGGAAGAGAAAGAAGAGGCAATTGATATGCTAAAGCAAACACTTGGAAGTGTAGTAGTGTTGCTCTCACCTCTTTCTACTTCTGCGCTGAGCAGGCTATTACAAGTTTCAGGGGAAGAAGTTGACTTGACATTTAATGACCTACATGCAATCCTTGATATTCCAAACGACCCGACTCGCCAGCTCCGCCTACACCACCCTTCGTTTCGCGACTTCCTTCTCAACAAAGATCGATGTAGGGATTTCTGGGTAGATGAGAAGCAAGCACAGGGTACATTAGCTACTCGCTGCATAGAGCTGATGTCTAAGACACTTAAGAAAGACATATGTGAATTGCATGCTCCTGGGTATCAAGTTACCCAAGTCGAGAGCAGTCGTCTACAGCAATGCCTTCCGCCCGAAGTACAATACGCATGCCTCTACTGGGTCCAGCATCTGCAGAGGAGTGGCTCTCAGGCTTACAATGGCGATAAAGCACACCGGTTTCTACAAGGGCATCTACTACACTGGCTTGAGGCGCTTGGGTGGATGGGCAAGACCTCAGAGGGGATTCAAGCAATTTTATCCTTAGAAGCACTTGTTTCGGTAAGGATTCTCTATAATACAAAAAGTCATCTAAGCTAACTAATTATTACTCAGGCAAATGAAAGTTTTAGTTTACGCTCGTTTATTCATGATACTAAACGATTTGTCCTATATAACCAGTCAGTGATTGAAAAAGCACCCCTTCAACTATACTGTTCAGCTCTTATCTTTGCCCCAGAGAATAGTATAGTTAAGCAACAGTTCAAGAAAGATATCATACCACGGATTCAAATGAAGTCAAAAGTGCGAGCAAGTTGGAGCGCAACCCTACAGACGCTCGAGGGCCACTCCCGCAGTGTCTGCTCCGTGGCCTTCTCGCCAGATGGCAAGGTGGTGGCCTCAGGCTCGGACGACAACACAGTGCGGCTCTGGGACGCCAGCACAGGCACGCCGCTGCAGACGCTCGAGGGCCACTCCCGCAGCGTCAGCTCCGTGGCCTTCTCGCCAGATGGCAAGGTGGTGGCCTCAGGCTCGGGCGACAACACAGTGCGGCTCTGGGACGCCAGCACAGGCACGCCGCTGCAGACGCTCGAGGGCCACTCTGACTACGTCACCTCCGTGGCCTTCTCGCCAGATGGCAAGGTGGTGGCCTCAGGCTCGGATGACAACACAGTGCGGCTCTGGGACGCCAGCACAGGCACGCCGCTGCAGACGCTCGAGGGCCACTCTGGCTACGTCACCTCTGTGGCCTTCTCGCCAGATGGCAAGGTGGTGGCCTCAGGCTCGGATGACGACACAGTGCGGCTCTGGGACGCTAGCACAGGCACGCCGCTGCAGACGCTCGAGGGCCACTCTCGCAGCGTCTACTCCGTGGCCTTCTCGTTACATAGCCTTACAGTTTTAGATAATTGGGTAATGAAGGACAAGGAAAACATTCTTTGGCTTCCTCCAGATTTTCGTCTAGTATCTGTAGCTGTGTGGAATGAAACAATTGTTATAGGACACTCGTCAGGGGGTATTTCTCTTCTTCAACTTGAAAAAAGTCAAAAGTAATATATAAAGAAATATTCTAGATAGTCTTTGTCTGTTTCTGCTTTGTAATTATATTATATTTATTTAATAACTTTGATAAAGAGAGGTCTGGGGAAGCTGTTCCTAATATACTAGATACAAGCACAACTTAGAATATTCTAGAAGCTTCTGCTGTAGATGGAAACGTCCTTCTACGCTTACTAAGCGACCGTTATGTGATCAATGACGTATCGTTTCCAGAGCTAAGCTATTTGCAGATTAGTTTCAATCACTGAGTGAGTCTATGTGTGTACAAAGTTTGAGATACGTAAAGTCAAAGTACCTATTAATTTTTCCGGCACACAGAGCAAAAAGTAGAGGATGTCGGCACACGGGAATTTCCCGGCAGGGTACGCGCAGCCACAAGCGTCGCAGCCACAGATTTTATTATATAATTTTACTAAGAATACTATAACCACACCGTCACTGACCAGGATCCATGATCGCTTAATTGAAGGAGGTATCATCCTTTGTGGCGACGTCGTGCAACAGGCCACGCCCTAATCCCCACAAGAGTGACAATAGCATTTCAGCATTATAATAGAAGTTGGTTATCCACATTCAATCAATATATGTGTTTAAAAGGCGAAAAAAACTTAATAGTGGTGTCGCACATCAAGGGGTCTTATTATAGTGCAAAATGAGGCCCTCCGTAAATTCAAGGTGCGGCGACGACGCGATAATAATTTTCGGAATTGATAGGCTCTGAGTGTTCAGGGGAGGTATATAATGTAACTGAAATGAAAATAGATAGAAATTTTAGAGCGTTCATAGATTTTATGACGCTTGAACTCGAAGTACCTACGATTTGTCTCGGCACATAGGGTGTCTCGCTACGCAGGGAGGGACGTTATGTATCGAATACTATTTATTGTATTACTAAGAAAGAAATTAAAGAAATAATTTTATATATCCTGAACCCTCCACTTCCCCATTAGCAAAGCCTCGATCTGTTCGTAAGTTCGTGAAAGTGTTCATGTGGGAATCTAATAGGCAAACATAGAAGAATGTGATCCAACAACATGATTCATATAATGGAAACGTAAGAGTAGAAAATACAGCAATGCGTAATTCTCAAAATATACAGCGTTAAAAAGACCCGGAACAATTTAAAACCCCCAGACTTATGAATGTCTCAACACAAGTATTTCACACCTCAGATGGTGTCGTGAACATTGTTGAGAGCTCCGAGTTTGACCTCGACGATACTGTCGAAAAACTAGAAGACTTCTCGCTTAAGAACATTGACCGTTTTGCAATATCATATTCTTTCCACCACGACGCATTGACTTTTCTGGGGAGGAGATTCCAGACTGAAAGTGATTCCTCCTCATCAGTTGTAGGTTGGAGTTTTGCGTAAGCCCACATTCTTCGATCCGACTCTTGACGAGTGCTTGGGAATCTCTTGACTCGAATGGAGTTGCCAATTTCAGACTCGTCACAACCGAATCCACGAACGACGAGCCAAGTGCTGCCAACCAGCAAAGCTACTGTGAGGAGTTGAGTGACTAGATTGCATTGTCCTAGTGCAATGATATGGACACCGAAGAACAACCATCCAAATCTTCTTGTCCAGGTATATAATGATTCATGAACAGGAACCGGAGCTTTGAGGAACCCAGAGATCACCAATCCTCGAGGTGCGTATATCGTGGCCATCTTCCCATTGTCGAGAGTAACTAGAAGTTTGACCCGTTCCGCATTCTTAGATGTATAACAAGCATTCTCACAAGATTGGTTTAGTCCCAAGTTGTTTTCCCTGATGAGAAACCATCGAACGAAAACAGAGACGACCAAGGCAATCGAGTTGGCAACACCCCACCAGTCACCCATCAAGATTGTCAGAGCGAGCACAGAAGTGAGTACCACGCCACCAATAAGGAGTGATATTCCACCTCGCTCGCGTCGCCGATCGCTTGGTAGAACACTCCATTCAAATACCGTTGTACTTGACTTCAGTTCTTGAGAGCGTAACCATCGACTAAACCAGCCAGCAAAACTAGTTGTTGTTATTGCGTCGGTAACATTGTAAAGTGTAAAGCCTGGAACTGCGGTTGTGAACTGGTTTCCGGATATAAGGTATTGCCCGAGGAGCGGTAGGAAGGTCGTATATTTGCTATCGACGAGTCTGCCTATTGCTTGGTTCACTTCCTCTGCCCCGATAAGAGTGACGAGACCCAATGCATCAAGACGAAAGGGACTCCAGTGCATGAGACTGCGAAGTGGCATCGAGGCTGATATCGGAGCCATTAGAAAAGATTGGAACATTCGCGTATAAAGGATTGATGACTTTAATGTGGGTGAGAGGAGTGGATGTGCAGACTTACGCAAAACCTGTGAGGGTCTTATCTTTTCACGATAAGTTTCGGTGTACGAGATGCAGAATTGTATGCAGACTAAAGCATGCAACTTAGTTATGAGTAAGAGTGCTGTCGAACGTTTCATCAGAATATCGGCCTCGTGGTGCACCCTTTATGAAGCCTATTAAATCGCCACACGTCAGAGCTCATGCCCCATCGCCCGGTTGAGCTAGTAGGCATGGGTTTGAAGTTTTTTTCAACAAGCTATTCAGTGCCATTTTCTGACGAACTGACGCATCTTTTTAGATTCCCATGTATATGAGTAAGCTTAATTGAAGCATAATGACTTACCCTGCCACCACCGAAAAGAAGGCAGCAAGATCAGTTCGTCCGGATTTCTTCAAACAGCTCTCGTGCATCGCTAAGCCTCAGGAAAAGCTCGGAGAACGGTTCTTCAGAGCTTCTTGAACTACCCCGCATGCTACCCGCATGTGGTTGACCGAGAAATCATGAGATGTATGTGTAACTTTGTAGGTGTGGGTGGAAATAGACAATAAAAGCGGAAGTAAATGCTTTTGATTTACAACTTTAACTTCCTAAAAAAACAAAGGTAATTATTTTAGAAGCATAGTATTTCAGAACAATCAAGCCTAAATTATTTAGAGCAATATTAAATTGTACTAGAAATTTCGAACGACGGGCTGTTTACTGCCGCTTTTATTGCCCATTGCGAGGTGTGGTTACATTGCAGCTCAAATCGAAAACCCCGCCTCGTTGTGATTCGCCTAAGTCCCCCTTTATCCTTTTAACTCGGATTTCAAAGGCATCAACATGTACACTCGAGGCGCAGTTTCCACAATCAACAAAATCAAGGATGGATCGCCAAAAATCACCAAACCGGGTGAGCCTCTTCGACACTCTCCGCTTACGTCCAAAGGCCTCACCGAAGCTGTGCGGCTCTGCTGCAGCTGATCCAAGTGCTGGATTTCGTCCACAGAAGTCGCTGCCGCTTCCCCCAAGTTGGGAAGAAGTCCAATCGATTCCACGATGTCTTCCCGTCCAGCGTCCATGGTGAATACAAAGAGCTTGGACCGGGGAAAAGATGGGAATGGTTACGTTGTAAGAAAGAGTACTGAATTTGGGTTTGGCAGTTTTTGAACCACTTCAGTTCACCAGTTTCCAGCTTCATGATCATAAATTTACCATGTTGAAATTCAGGCTTGGTTCCCAATAGTTTCCCGCTGCAATATTTGCTTTTTCCGTTGCGTGTTGCTTCAAGGAGGCTGATCAGCGATTCAGGTTGCAGCCACATTTGCATGGGTTCTTTTCATTTCCGCACAGATCGGAAAATTGACTAAAATTATTCCTTAATGCTCACACCTCTTATGGCTCTTTTTAGACAATTCCATTGTGAGAGTGTTGCCATAACTACATCATTGGTGTTACTTGACTTTAACGCGCTGAAAAGTTCAGAAAGTTCAAAAGTTCAAGTGGCTGGAACTGGCAAATGAGATCGAGAAGCAGGGTATAAGCCACATCGGGATGCATGCATGTGCATAACCATATTTGAATTGAACTTCTTGATAAATGCAACAACCATCCGCCAACCCTTCCACTCAAAGCATACTTTTTAAGCAACCAATTTCCAAAATGTCCAGCTCTGACTCCGAACACTCCTATGTCAGCAACGACCATGGTCGCAAAAGGAAGAGAAATACTCGTACTCGCAACTCGAGAAAAAGACCTCAACTTGGCGGGCTTTACGAAGGCACTTCTTACACTTCCCAAGCTGCGAAGTTGGCAAAGGAACGACTTGCGAAACTAAAAAGCAACCTCCTCAACGAACTTGTTCGACCAGATACTTATGTTTATACGCCACTTAAGGAAGACAAAGGCGAAGACATTCGGGTTTTGGTTATTGAACCAGGCAAATTGGACGATCCGATAAAGTGTCGACTCGTCCCTAGTGCCCTGCACGATCACCATGGGACTTCGGAAACGACCGCATACCCTTTCACCTCACTATCATACTTCTGGGGCGAAGGCAAACCAATACACGAAATCACCATTTCCACCTACAAGACACCCACGAAGCGGCTTAAGAAGATATCAACTCAGGAGAAAGTACATTGTCTGTTCGCAAAACACAAGCAATGGTGCAATAAAGGTATTCTGCATGTCAGATCTAACCTCTTCGTAGCACTGAAGCGGTTCAGAGACGAGAAGGAGAAAAGAATCATGTGGATCGACGCTCTTTGTATTGACCAAGAAGATGGAAACGAACGAACAGCACAAGTCAAAAAGATGCATGAATTGTATATTCATGCCGCAAAGGTTTCTATTTGGTTAGGAGACGGAAGCGCTCCAGAGCAGCCAAGTCCCAAGCCATGCTTCCGGTTCCTGCGCAAGTTGCTCGACCTCAACGGTCTGGACAAACTATTAATCGATCTCGCGAACGACAAATCGAATCTGGTCGAATATGCTGGTAATATCGTTAGTCTCATGTGCAACAAGTGGTTCAGTCGTCGTTGGGTGGTTCAAGAGCTTGCACTTGCTCGGCCATCTCAAGCTGAAGTGGTGTATGGGGTATGTAACAACTTTCCCCAAGAAATGAGGCAACAGATTCGCGATTTTTTTCCTCCGAAAGGGGTTAGAAGAGCAAAGAAAAAATTTGTCTGGTTCTCTACCCTTTCCAACAATCTTGATCATTGTTTTGAGCCAGTTTTTCAAGTGGGTGTGCTTGGATAGGTAATATGGCAGGCGGGGCTCGCTTAAAAATTAGGTGATAGCCCGACGGTGCTGTATGACCTCCTCATGGACATCAAAATTGGCAGTAAATCCATCAGGTTCGTACCTTTCTGCCTAGCCCTCTTTGTTCCAACTTTCTAGGATAATTCAAGTAAATTATCCTATACACTTAGAACAATTTGGGATTATTAACCTAGGTGTTTTGGAACAATTAAGTTTCAAACTACTTGAATGTTTGAACCCTATATACTGCCGCTTTTGATGTCCACCGCGACCTCCTCAACTACACAGAGAACTGTCGCAAACTTTTCAAATGCAATTTCTTGATATTTTAGAACTTCTCACTAACATTTCATAGAAGGAGACGATACTATGGACAGAATTTGCAGATGCCATCTCAATATTCATCAAGAGCCAAGAGCGTATTTTCCCATTCTTGACAAAGAGGCTTGAGGAAGAAGCCGTTACAATCCCGGAATTATCACCAGCAGAAGGAGTGAAAAACTTGGGGGCGAATGCGCTTGTAGATTTCACCAACAATTTATTTCGACGCAGCGAGAATGGCGAAATCCAACAGCGGATGATGACTCTAGAGATGTTGGTCTCGAGCTTACTGGCGTTTGAGTCAACGGACCCACGAGATACCATTTTTGCAGTACTATCACTCGCCAAAGATACACATCATCTGGGGGCAGAGTCGAATGAGAGAGAGTTGGACCCAAGGCTTTCTCCAGATTATAAAAAGAAGTGCTTACTTGATGTATACACGGACTTCATTGCATATTGCATCGACAAATCACAATCATTGGATATTCTTCTCAGACACTGGGCACCCGACGGGAAGAAGGAGAAGAAGGCAAGATTCTTTATCCCTGAAAATAAGCGAGAGGAAGAGGAGCTGCCGACGTGGATACCACTTATCCAAAAGTCATCATATGGCACACCGTCACGTCGACCAGGCGGAAGAAGGAATGGAGACAGTTTTGTTGGTACTCCTTCTCGTACGAGTCACAGAAATTATAGCGCAACTTCCGAATTAAGACCCATGATAATCTTTGACGAAAATCTAGGTGGACAAAACAGAAAGAAGAAGTACAATGGTCGCCTCTCGGTCAAGGGTCTTCGAATAGGAAATATCACGAAATTATCACCACGCGCACCACAAGGAATGATATTCCCTGAAGCTTTCAAAATGGCCAAGTTTGATCGCGAATGGTGGGAGGAGTCCGGGAAGACAGAATGGGCCCCGGGAATACCACGTGTACCGGAAGCTTTTTGGAGAACAATCACTGGGGATCGCGGGCCTGATTCTCGGAACACTGAAAGCTGGTACCCACGGGCGTGTTACGAGTCTTTGAAGAATCTCTACGCGGACGGGTCACTTAGGCCTGATGCTGTGATAGGATTAACCAAAGCGCCAAAAATTGTGAAGGTCTTTTTGAGCCGCGTCAAAGATGTTATGTGGGAAAGACGGTTTGCTCGTATAAATCTCAACGGGAAAGAAACATTCGGGCTGCTACCAGCTGATACCAAGAAACGGGATATCATTTGCGTTCTTTTTGGAAGCTCCGTACCCGTTGTTCTTAGACCTCGGAAGTGTGGAGAGGAAAGATATTGGGAAATGGTTGGCGAGTGTTTTTGCTATGGCCAGATGGAAGGAGAAGCAGTTTCTGGGAAAGAATGGTTATACCCTTACGAAGATGCGGAATGCTTTGAGCTGCGGTAGTAATATGGGATCCAATTGTTTACATTTCATTTTGTTGGGGTTGGAGTTAAATCTTTGAGGCCTTTTGAAAGGAAATAATAGAACCATTGACGTTAAATAGTTCCGCTATTCGAAACATTGTCGATTATCTGTGGTATCTGTACGTGACCAGGGAACGACGGCCCCTGATGCATCTTTATACTGCAATGCGATTGAATGACGGTAAAGTGAGTGAGGTGTCAACTTTGACGATAACTACCTAGGGCGCAGTAAATAGAGTCATTTCTTGGTACTTATCACCTGTTCGAGTCAACTGTTATGAATCACGACAAACACTCTCCTCATGTGGTCCCACGAGAGGGATTTCGGCCGCATCCGACGTTTATATTTCAAAAAACGAAAACAGAACGCCTATTAGGGTTCCGGCCATAAGCGAGGATTCACGGTGACTAGCCAAGCTGACTCCTAGAGGTGCTGAAGCTGCCTAGGCAAGAATTAGAGGCTGTGTGAGTCTCAAATCCCGAAAAAAGTCTGGAGTAGCTGGGAGAATCGCACTACGTAAGGTACATCAGGCGTTCGCTGAATCATGGCTGTAACAGATTTGGGCGGTGGCTACGGGGGTCGGTCACCTTTTCCGATCCCGGAAAAGGGGCGAAATGAATATTTATTGAAAATGAGCTGATCCTGAACCATTCCTAAATAGGTAAATTCGTTTCAGGTAAGACATCCGGGTAAAGCTGTGGAGGCTGAGCATGCATTGCAGGAGTACAATGAGAGGCTGAAGACCAATCAAACGACACCCCGACCATCTCTCATCGGCGTCTCCCACACCAATATATTCTTCGTATGCAGTGGTATGCCAGAAAAGCCACTCTGACCGAAATTCCCCATGAGAATTGCGACCTCGACTTCGCAATCTGATAATTTGAAGCCTCAGATATTCATACCATGGCCATCAGAACCATATAATGTGAATCGGTCCATTGCTCTAAAATCATTATACACAATTCATTCAAACAATCAGTCTACTTTGACAAGTAAACCTCTTAATCAATTGCCACAATTACCTCATTCAAAATACACAAAAATGTCGCGTTCAGCAAATCGAAATTCCCCAATGCGGAAGACGAGTTCAAAGAGCAAAGCAAAACCACTACTAGAACGACGTTCGCGGGTCTTTGATTCCCGTCTTAGATTAGCAACCACACAACGAGATGTCTTCGACTGGTTTGAGGAGTCCCCATACAATGGAGGGGATGTCTACTCACCCCAGTGGCAGTGTCGTTTGACAAAATGGTGAGTTTGCAAGGTATATATTTTTCGAGCAAGTGCTAATAGATCTTTAGGGGCGAGGAATTCGATCGCGATCATTTGGCCCTACACAACCAAGTCTCTCGTTGTGAACAGGGACCAGAAAAATTGGAGATCGGTCTTTTCTTTCAAACTCACCCCGTTGCAGCTTTCAGTCTTTGGCATCTATTACAAGCGTGCAACGAACTCGATAAACTCATATGCGGAACATCTACACAAGTAGCAGAATGGCAGAATCTCCGACCATTCGAATATCTTAAATCCAAAGACATCATGTCAACATGGCGAAAGAATTTGAAGTACTTCTCCTCCCAGGTCCAGAATAGTAATTTGAGCAGTGACAATTTTGAAAAGGAAGCTGTTGCGAGCCATCTGCATAACTTGGTCCAGGGAGTCCAGGCACTCGAGGAAGCAAGGGCGATCGCTTCGAAAGTGTTTGAGAGCCGGAAGGATACGATGCGGTGTTCGTACTGGATGTTGGCACATATACAGGGGGGTGTAGATAAAAGGTGTCGCTATATTGAGAGCATTTCAGACTCTTCAAAAATACGTTGAGAATAATACTCTCTATGGCAGACAGTGCTTTTTGGATATCCAAAGGGACCTGTCTGGTTCCTCATGTATTTATATAGCAGTGCGCAGTCATTTTTGGATTTAAACAATATTTGGAATGTACATATGGGAAGTGGGAAATGGCGAAGCAAGAAGCAAGCCATGTCTGGGAGTTTGGGAGTTTGGGAGGAAAAGGATATTCCCCCGCCAGTTTTTGAATATTATTTTATTTCCGTTGCACTTTCATGTTACTCCTGCCATGCTCATCGGCTGAAAAAGTTGTATATAAAACTGGCCCAGAATCATGAATGAACAAGGTTACAAAAGAAAGGGCGACAAGATCTTGGTTTACTGCAAGAAGACCTCAAAGAAACGTACGCAAATATATCGGTGCCTCGAAGAACCAGTCTAGTTGCCTTTGGATTTTGTAGACAGAGGAACCGTCATTAAGGGGTTAGTTAGATTGGCAAAATCTAGCTAGCAACCACGTCTAACTGATGAGGAATAAAACTGGGATGATAAACTTCTTGATATGTGCATTGGCGAGAAGAGAACTCTTACCGTCTCTCCTGAGTTTAGATATGATGATTGAGCTATGGGTCTCATCCAGCTGTTAATGTTATAGACAACGCAGAAGAACACACTACGGACAAAATTGATCCATTTTCTTGATACAACGTCCAGAGGAGATATCGTGATGTGCTCTATCTGGGTTTCGCTCACTAAAGCTCCACTACCATTCCCTCTAATTATGAAGAAGTTGGCAGTTTTTAAACAATGTATTCTTGCACTGTGAGCACCATTTAGTCCTTCCATCGCTTTCTAATATAAATAGAGAGAATATTCTGTGTTAATCTTGAAAGAAAAAAACCAGAACGTTAATTGACGAGCTTCCTATTTTTTGAACACACGAAAATACCAGAGAGCAATCGGACAGTAACATAGAGTTGACCAGGGAATAACTCTAGCAAGCGAGACAAAGCAAGTCGTATACAACCAACCGAACACTTATGCCCAGAGGGCACAGTGATTTTGGAAAGAGGGCTATTTCCTCGACGTCAACGTATTCGAGCCAATGTTGCCGACTTGAAATATTCGAAGAAACGAGTGAGCATAGTATTATCAACCATCTAAACTACCGTAAATCTAGCCAAGCTTAGCAAAGCGAATGACAATTGATGTAGTTGGCTATGTGGAGATTAAATGCACAGCGTGAGAACAAATTATTCAGTTATTCTGAGTAATTCGGTGAGTACTGTTACTCTACTCTGAGTTACTCTGAGTAATATACTATAAGTAGACTACTATCCCTTCCAATGCCAAGATGTCGTTTCAAAACCGTGCACGAAAAGTGAATGTTTTTGGGCTGGAAACAATATTTTAGGCGAATTTGAGCATGTGCACGTATTGCCATATGGTTGGTGCCCTCAAAAAGCCTCCATTTATACCCACTCCAGAGCGACTTTGAGTGCACGGTTTTGAAACGACACCTCGGCATTGGAAAGGATAAATATAGTATAAAAGGGCTATAAGAAGACTAAAAGAGATAAGTAGATTATACTAAACTAAGGCTAATATTTTACTAAGAACGTCTATTACCTTGTAATATTCTTTACCTTAGTTTAAGGACAATTTTTACTTGTATTCTCGAACCCTCGGACTCTAATTAAGCTATCCCGGTGACCGCTCCGAATCGGTCCGGGATAGCCCGAATTCGGCCCGATGTTACTCTGGAGTAAATAAGAGTTACTACCTATTACTCTACTCTACTCTACTCTTTTCTCACGCTGTAAATGCATTGTCTTGCCAACTTTGACGCTGAGACCTGCCAATGTCCCGAACCGCAGAATTATTCAATGTCAATCATCTCCTTGTTTCCCACGCTCGACCATATTTGATTCTATTTCTTCAAAACTATATGTGTGGGCCTTCGTCAATAAATGTGATGGGCTTGACGTATAATCAGTCCTCTATCAAGCCTTAGGAATTTTAAAACTCGATTTACTGCTGGAAAAGCCGCGATTTTAAAGACAGAAAGTGCCCAGGAGAAAAATCAGCATAGAAATATGGACACACTTGTGCTACAGTGATCTCTCATAGCGAATGCTGAAAGTAATCTTCATACATGGCATTTTTCCAAGTCTGCCAGGAAGAACTAGGAAACTTCTCCTCGAGCCCTATAATATCAATACACTCAAGGAAGGAACCAATCACCAATCCAACTACCCATCACAAACTTCAAAGCCTCAGGCCTTCGCCCCAGAGAGCTTCAAACTCTTCAAAATGCCCCCCCTCCCCCACCCCAAACAAAATCACAAGCAACCCCCAAACCCCAAACACCCAATTTCCTCAGTTAGCAAAAAAAAGCCCTTCCCATATCATAGTCTTCACAGCCTTCATAACCCACCAAGTCACCAGATTACCAGCCGAGGCTCCCCTACCAGGCAGACGAGTCAGAGCTGAGTAGGCTGTGAAGCGCGTGCGATTCGGATGTAGGAATCCAGAAACTGAGGAGTATGCATCATGCGCATAGCGCCGATGACATGACCACTTCTCAAGCCTCAATTTTGCATCAGGCGAGCGTTGACATACTTTGATCAAGGCTATGAACTTGGCTCGGGAAGACACAACAACTTTTAGAGATCGATCAGATAAAGAAAATAAAAACAAAAGCAAGCAGCCCTCGCCTAAGGAATGCCTCGTGCAAATTCAAATACAAAGGATCTGACGTTGAAGAAACATCCAAAAAACCCAGGTCCGACATCGCACTTGCGATTGCCACCACCATACGCAGCCCCCCTCGTAGACCAACAAGGACAGCAAGAAAAGTAATCAAAACCAACACCAACTCGCCACAAAAAAGGGTGTTAGGAATAATATTACAATTACCAACACGTCAACATCAAAGCAAAACTAGGCAGAAGGGTATCAAGCTCTCACACAGCAGGAGCACCATTTCTCCCCAAAGTCCCCTTCTCAATCGCCGCATCCATAATCCTCTTCCCACTAATAACAGAAGTCGTACAAATAACAATTTGTTTCCGTGCTATACCTCGTTAGCCCCAATCCACCATTCACAAAAGTTTCAAAAAGACTTGCACATACCTTCTTCCTTCTTCGCAATAAACCTCAACGCAGCAATCTCCGTGAAAGTGATGCCCCCCAAGAAAACCACAAATACAGTCTTCTTCTCCCCACTACCCGTAAGCAAGGCCCTCGCTTTCACAGCTTTATCCTCGCCCTTCTGCACTTCATCAAATGTCTGTCCTCGAACATGCTTGATTGCTTCCTCGAAGCCACGCCAACCCTGGGATGCACCACCCGTTCCGACGGCACCGTTATTTGCGTTGCCCCCGCGGGTGATGGAGGTCAAATATTGTTTTTGTAGAATGCATTGAACTAAACGTATTGATAGAGGTGCGTATCCACTGTAGACATAAGCAACATCATTTGGATCTTGTTCGTTGACTTCGTCTACGATTAGACGGAGAGCTTTGCGGAGGTAAGTGTAATTTGTTTTCGTGCCGGTCGTTGCAACTGTTGTCCCGATGGGAATCATCGTCGCCATGGGAGAGGCGCGTGATAAAAGGAGCTGTAGTTTTTCGAGCGCATCTAGGGTCAGAATATGTTGATAGCCATACGCCTGTAGGATATTTTTCTTGAAGGTTTCGAGTTCCCTTGGCTTGATACCTCCGGAAATGCAAGATTCCAAGCACAAGATTCTCAAAACTTCAGTGAGTGGTGCATCTCGAGCAATTAGCTCTTCAATGGAGTCGTGCTGTGATGATGGATCAGCACCCGCTGCTATATTCTGTTGAACCTCCAGCAGTCTAGTAAACTGATCAGTACGTGTATGCCTCATAATTTCTTCAGCTAGACCGGTATGAATCTTCAAGCTCGATTGCTCAGCTTGATAACCAGGGAGTTTGGTCACAAAATCTCGTAACTCTGCCGTGGTTTGAGTACTATGTCGACTTTCATAATCATCTTTCAGTCGCCTGGCAACTTTGTTCAACAGATTCCCGACAATGGCAAAATTTGTGTCTCTCAATTGATGGTAAAGCTTGTCGGATGAATCCAAAGCAACCTGTCTCTTCTTTCCTTGGACGGGCGCTGCTCCTACTGATCCTCTTGAAGTTCCAGCTGCTGGTTGAGGCGCGGCACCAACAATCGAAGAATCTACTTCGGCTTTGTTGTTCGCAATTCCCACGGTTTCATCAATCAATCCTTCATAAGTCAATTGAGTGAGGAGTGGAGTAGCGTAATCGACTTCACGATCAATGACAATCAAACTTTCGATGTTCGTACTTGGTGTGAGACCCAATTTGTTGCTTTCATTGGAGTCCTCTCCCGCAGTCAATTCCTGTCGCATTCTAGCGAGCAGGTCTGCGAGTCTTTTCGCATTATCACCCTTTCCTGTTATTCGCGGGAACAGTCCATGCTTTTGTTGAATGAGCATCAACGCACGTGCCAGTATAAATATCGGTGTGGGGTCCTTTCGAAGGTACAGATCCGTGAAAGAGTCTTCTAATTCCAAAGACAGGACGTCCTTCTCCAATGGCAAAAAGTAGAGGGGAAATTCGGCAATATTGGTGTCACCCAAGACCCCCGCCTCTTCGAGTATCTTTTCGGATACCAGAGTCCGGCGAGGTACCCAGAAGATTGAGAACTCGTGTCCTGTTTGAGTCTCTCGTTGCATCCGTTTAATGTGGTCTAGGAATGTCAGCATGTAATGGCAGTATCACAAGCATATGGAGTAGGATGAAAGAGATACTATTAATCCATGCCGAATCATCCATTTTGGGCTCAACCAAGAATACACAGAGTGGAGGTAGTACATCTGCATCTTCTGTCTAAGAGCCCATAAAGTTTTGAATTTCGTGAATATAGTATGAGACCCCCCTAGACGTACCGGCGATCGTTTGCGCGTGCTTTGCACACTCTCCCCGGGCGATGAAGACTACATTCTGTTGACTGACATCTGCGTTGCCGTCCTCCAAGAAGAATATTTTGTCCACGCCATAATCCCGTAGTGTCGAGACTTTGACGAATAATGAAACAGGACCAGCCAATCCTCGTTCAATTACGAGGTTCTTCTTTCCCCGAACCTGGAGGTAGAGAGGTTAGCTGGGGTGGAGAGGTTGATCGCGCGTCGGGAGTCCTTACTTACGCCCTCTAACAAGTACAGCAGATCTTTCCTCGCCTTGTCCTTAATCTGGTCGGTATCAAACCCAGCATAAGGAGCCATGGTGAGCTCTACATGCGGCGCTGATATTGTTAAAGGTTGGGGGGAACCGATGCGGAATTGAGCTCTGACCCGGGCTTGCTGGGGAGGCTTCAAGGCTACTAGCACGGCAAGCGAAGCCTGCAGCCTCGTGAATTTTACAACCAATCTGAGTCATTGAATTCCCCCTCCCACTATCCCACCTACTCGTCCGGCTGAAATTTGTTAATGCAGTCTATCACAATACAAATATTTCGATCCGCGAGATCACGACGAATACCACGCAGCCCAAACACCTTTCGATTGCGCGCGCCCACCAAGGCTACATTCTCAACTTGCAGAAAGTTATCCAGAACCGTTGCGGGGTACGTGGTGACCCAGGACGATTCAAGTATGGCTCCCAAGGGCCAAAAGTTCGAGTTGAAGACTCCCAAGGGAACGAAGGATTGTATGTGGGCTATTCCCATTTTCTTACACCCTCAACAACTAACGCAATTATAGGGGAGGGAAAGGACATGGTCATTCGAGATAAGATCTTTTCCACCATCACCGATGTATTCAAACGCCACGGCGCCGTCACAATCGATACCCCCGTCTTCGAATTAAAAGATATTCTCTCAGGAAAATATGGCGAGGATAGCAAACTCATCTACGACCTCGCGGATCAAGGGGGAGAGATCTGCTCGTTACGATATGATCTTACAGTCCCCTTTGCGAGATGGCTGGCTATGAATCGAGATTGCCAATCGATTAAGAGATATCACATTGCGAAAGTTTATAGACGAGATCAACCTGCCATGACCAAGGGCCGAATGCGAGAGTTTTACCAATGCGATTTCGATATTGCTGGAGTTTATGACCCTATGCTTCCCGATGCCGAGATTGTTAGGATTATAACGGAAGTTTTCGAGGGCCTGGGATGGAAGGGACGGTATACGATTAAACTCAACCACCGAAAGATTCTAGATGGGATATTCGAGGTTTGCGGTGTGCCAACGGACAAGATTCGAACAATTTCATCTGCGGTTGATAAGTTGGATAAATCGCCTTGGGAGGAAGTACGCAAGGAGATGACTGAGGAAAAGGGACTCGACGGTGCTGTTGCGGACAAGATTGGAGAATATGTTGTACAGAAAGGCCAAGGTGATCTCCTGAGCAAATTACAAGCAGATGCGACTCTTATGGCGAATGAATCGATGAAGGCCGGATTGGCAGACATGGAGTTGTTATTTACATACCTCGAAGCTTTCGATGCTTTAGAAAACGTCTCTTTCGATTTGAGTTTGGCCCGTGGACTCGATTATTATACTGGAGTCATCTACGAGATTGTCACCGAAGGATCGGCCCCAGGCTCAGGTCCATTAGCGACTGTTGTTCCTGCACCCAAGTCCAAATCAAAGAAACCTTCTGGTGGAAAGGGTGTTGATTTTGACGAGGACCGCTCATCGGATCCTAGTGTTGGTGTAGGAAGTGTGGCAGCTGGTGGCCGATATGATGAGCTTGTAGGAATGTTTTCCGGCAAGACTAAAATTCCTTGTGTGGGTATCTCATTTGGTGTCGATAGAATCTTCTCAGTTACAAAAGCCAGAATGGCAGCAGACAAGAATGCCGAGGCCGTCCGAAATAACGAGACCGATGTTTATGTTATGGCTTTTGGAGGTAAAGGTTTCACTGGTCTGCTGAAAGAGCGTCTTTCGATATGCACAAAGTTATGGGACGCTGGAATCAAGGTAAGTCTATTTCCTCTTTACGATTTTCAAATACAAGCTAACACTTTCCTCAGACGGAGTTTCTTTACAAAGTCAAGCCCAAACTCCCTAATCAATTCGCTGCAGCAGACAAGAACGGAACCCCTCTAGCTATCGTCATCGGCGAAGACGAGATGAAAGCTGGCAAGGTCAAGATCAAGGAAATGGGACTCCGAGACGGCCACCCAGAGAAAGATGGTGTTCTCGTCAACATCGCCGACCTTGTACCAGAAGTCCGAAAAAGAATTCTGAGAAAGTCAAATCTGGAGGAACTTGTGAAGGAGGCAGCAGGATTGAAAGTTGTCGGTGGTATTAGAGGCGAGAAAGAGAGCGTGAGTGTACCTGAAGCAACCTCTTCAGAACCCGAGAAGAAGGTTGAGGAGGAGAAGACTCCAGTGGAGGCGGAAAAGAAAGTAGAAGAGACCAAGCCAGAAGAAAGGGTGTCGGAAATGGAAAAGCCAGCGGAAGTTGTGGGGGATAAGTCACAGGAGGCTATCGGTGCGGTGCCTGCTTCGTAGGGGGAATGAAAACAAAAGTGCAGCAAAGATTTTGATACCATGAATAGGCAGCCATGGAGTCTAAAAGCTAGATAGTACATAGTAGTAGATTTACTTGGTAGAGAACGCTACTCTTTCACACATCCGACCATCGTTCTTTGGTACGCCAAAAGGTCTCGAACAATCCAGAGGTAAGAGGCTGAAGTTTCTGAGCCTGTGAGCGGAATCTATTTTCATCCGTGCTCAAAGTTGCTCATTAAATTAAATAGCATGGTATCGCTAAATTCAGAGCCCGATGATGTGGCGCAACCCTGAGGTTCAGGGCTAAAGAAAACACGAGACGCTACACTGCACAGCATATTAATCGCTGTAGTGCCTCTGCAACCTGCAGTCTCCCCTTGCATTTCAGTCCATTTTTCCCTTCACCTCGCCGTCTTCTTCTCCCTCCAGGTCCCCGCCATCCTCGTCCTTCTCACTTCAAATCCAGACTTGAATTGTTTGGTAATCCAACGTCGCATGTTGCTCTTCAATCACCACATGGCAGACAAAAGCGGAAATCTACTAATCCCAATGAGGTTTAGTGGCGGTGACGTGATCGATTGGCAGGTAAATATGTTGGTGGGGAAAGGCAAAGGGAAGAGGCGCTGAGCACATCATCGCCCGATTCCTCCCATTTATTGAGAAACTCTCTCAGCTTTCTAATCCTTCAACACAAACAAACTTAGTACAACTTCCTTTTGATACCCCATCTCCCACACATACACTTCTCTCTCCAAAAAACAGCATCATGTCTGCCACCGAAGAAAGACCAGCTCCGTAAGTTGCTCCTGATCAAGAAAATAGCTGAAAATAGCTGAAATTACCCCTCCATGACCCCGCCATTGCGCAATCGCGGGGTGCAATTGTTTATCGCTGTCAACACCACCAATTCCTCGCCTTCCATGGAGAGATGAAGTTTCCTTTTCGTAGCATCTCATCTGCGAATACCCTTCCAAGCGGGAGCAAATTATTCCACAACTCCATTTGTTTACTTAGCAGCAAACTAACAATCTCACCCACAGTCTCCGCCTCGGATCCCTTGCCCCAAACTTCCAAGCCGAGACGACCACGGGTCCAATCGACTTCCACGAGTTCATCGGCGACAAATGGGTCGTCCTCTTCTCCCACCCCGAAGACTACACCCCCGTCTGCACCACCGAGCTGGGCGCCTTTGCCAAACTCGAGCCAGAGTTCACCAAGCGCGGTGTCAAGTTGATTGGCCTCTCCGCCAACACGGTTGAGTCCCACGGAGGATGGATCAAGGATATCGATGAGATTTCGGGCAGCAAGCTTTCTTTCCCGATTATTGGGGATAAGAGTCGCCAAGTTGCTTATGCTTATGATATGTAAGTTTGAATACCCTCATTTTCCGTCATTTCGGGATTTGAATCTGCGATTTGTCACTGGGACTGGGACTGGGACTGGGACTATGACTGATCAGTAGCAAACAGGCTCGACCACCAAGACACCACCAACGTCGACGCAAAAGGAATCGCCTTCACCATCCGCTCCGTCTTCATCATCGACCCCAAGAAAACCATCCGTCTCATCCTCTCCTACCCCGCCTCCACCGGCCGCAACACCGCCGAGGTCCTCCGCGTCGTCGACTCCCTTCAAACTGGGGATAAACACCGCATTACTACTCCGATTAACTGGATCCCAGGTGAGGATGTGATTGTGCACCCCAGTGTTAAGAATGAGGAGGCCAAGACTTTGTTCCCGGAGTTTCGGATTGTGAAGCCTTATTTGAGATTTACTCCTTTGCCTAAGGAGAAGACTTCTGCTGCTGTTTAAGCGGGAAGTTTGGTTGGCGATGGGAGGTTGGTGGTGCAGAGGAACTTTTTATTGCGGACGAGCGGCATGATGGGTTCTGGACATATCGTATGGATGTGCGTGCTGCCCACTGATTTATGGGATGAAGGTTCTCATCTCACAATGTAATAAATCTCATGAAAAAAATACCCTTCACCTTGTGAATTTTGTGATGTGTCATTATGTCCTCCTTTGTCTTTTGCTTTTCTTCTTCTTTGGTCTGGAAAGAGTTACTTACTCGCTTTCAGATTTCCATCTACCTCATACCCATTCCTTGCCTGCAAATACGAGGTAAAGACGGCTGTGTTCATCAATTATGTGGGTCGGGATGTTGCTGTGGAAGCAGAAGAGACACTTTTTTTTGTTGTTGTTTGCTCAGATGAGAACGAGTAGATCGCTGAGTTTTCATACCTCCCCTTCTTAAAAATAAAAATAAAAATAAAAATAAAAATAAAATGTTTTCTATCTATTTGTAGCAGCCAATTATATCCAACAATGTAGAAGTCTAGCTGCTACGCCACTTCCAAGAGGGCGACAGGCGACACAAGACGAAGAGGATGAACATCTTGCGAGCTACGAATGATACCCCGTCTTCCAATTTTCGAACCTACTCGAGCCACCCTTTCCCTTGCCCTTCCCCGTGCTCTTATATTAGAGGGGTTATTTTTCTTCTTCCTACGAGTGGGAGTTGGTGTCAAATCCTTTACCACTGTCGGGTTTTATTTTGTTGATTCGTTTGTTTGAATTTTTGTTGCTTGGGGGGGGGGATGGTTGATACGAGATATGAGAGGGGTTTGGTGTTCTTGTTGGTGAGGAAGTTTACTTGTGTGAGGTGTTTGGATTTTTCCTCCTCGCACACATTAACCTCCGCTACATTGCTTGCTTTTCACTGGGGAATGTTGGGTGCGGCGAGGGGAGCTTATATTTGTTGGTGTTGGGTGGTGTTCATGTTTAGGGTGGCTCTGGGTGGGTTGGTTGTGCTAGGGAGGGGAGGAGAATGGGTTGGGGGAGTGGTTATTTCCTTTCCGGCATCCTTTTAATTCATTGTTTAGCATGAGAAGGTTGAGAAAATCGGAACTGCATTTTTCTTGGCTCTCCTGGAGGGCTAGGGAGGGGGGGGTGGTTGGTTAGACGTGTTTATAAGATACACGCTGGATGGTCATGGAAAATTTCAGAGACTTCGGATACTACACCGAATATGATGTCATGTGCTTGGAGGGAGAGTGAGGGTGTAAGGAAGAGAGCTTTTGGAAAATTTTGTGGTGGAGGGTACAAATTGTTTTGCCGTGGCTGTTATCAAAGATAACTAGCTCGATCATGACTTGTTGGAAAGGGGGTGGGGGTCTTGCTGTTGATTTGATTTCTGTTGTCGTTTCTCGTATTTGAATTTAGACAAGGATTTTGGAATGGGTTGTATAGGAGTGAGATGGAGGAGGATCTAAGGTCTTGGTTGTTAAGGCGAGGTAGACCATGATATTCAGTCAAAAACAAGAGAGGATGTTTGGAAGAAACTCCAAATAGTGGAGAATTGCGGCAAATGTCATTTGTGATGAGGGAGGAGAAGCTAGACGGGTGGAGAATACATATTTTGCTTTGAGTGAAAGCTCTAAGGGGGTGCAGGAATTCGTGACTTGTTCATAGTAAAACACTTCTCCTCTGCTTCTTCTATTGTTTGAATGAGACATGATAAATTGATTCCATTGTCCTAACAGGCTTGGATAATCAAGCTTATATTTTCTTCATTGTTCCAGAGTTGGAAGAGTTGTAGAAATGTAAGTTCTTTGAGAATACAGTTACGAATTCCTGTAGTGGTGCTGCTTTTTTTTTCTATTTATATAATAGTTGTTGTCAGATATTCCCTGCTCTTTTTTGTTTAGTTGTGAGATTTGTTGTTGAGTTGTATCTCTTTCCTCGAGGAATGACTCTTACTATTTAAACGAGTATCTTGTGGTTACTAGCTGGTTAAAAATCAAAGAAGGATAATAATAAGGCACCTTTCGATGTGGAAGTGGATTGAACTGATCCGCGAGTACCTGTGTATATCTGTTGACGTTTTTTGACATTGTATTTTAATTTAGGAACTATTCTGTTATTTTTTTTTCGAGGAGGGCTTGGAATAGTGTTTGAATTACTTTATCTGTTGTCGATTCCTCTCTCACCGTCGAATTTCTCTAACCCCCCCTCCCCATGGCAAGAATCCAAGACTGAAATCTTGGGAACGAGAAGAGATTACTTGTAAGTTTCGATAATGTAGATATTGTTGTTGGATTCGAGTGGAAATAACAAGGACACGTTTTTGGACCAGAGCATCAGAAAGCACACGAACTCTACCACTTGAGTTACGGGGTTAGATTTCGTTGGGAACTAGGGATTTAAGGTGGATGTATGTTGTTGGGGGTGTTTAAGGGCATTATTCTCCAGCCCCCTCTCTCAAACAGGCAGTAATTTACTTATCAAATATTTATCAAATACTCTAAACATTTAGAATAATTTAAATTCTTCAATTGTTCGAGATTATCCAGGTTTCTTGGTTAAATTATAGTTTGAAATTTAGACAATGAGAGCTGCTTACTACTTTACTATACTAGGATTCAACTTACGCAATTTAGAACGCAACTAAACTAAAAGAAATGTTACATATACTTTACTCTAACAAGATTGTAGTTGTGACCCCCTTTTTGAAAGTGGCCGGAGAGTAATGCTCCCAACTCTTAGTATTTTTACCAGGGTGTTTGTTTAGGAATTAGAGCTTTCATAGTGATATTGACCTTTGGCTAGTTAACAAATATAAGACCTTATTTATTTAAATCAGAGAGGGGTGGTTTTGTTTCTTTTTTGTAGGGTTTCAGTAGAGAATCAAAATATGTAAGCGAGATTCAGAGATCTTTCACTATTCAAGAGGCTGTTTGTGGTCACTAGTCACCACATGTTGTTGAGAACGCCATCATTCCTAAGCACATGTGGTTTGGGTAAAGTATGATTTACGCATTTGAGTTCTCACCTTTGGACACCTGAGATGCATTTTCACAAGAGGACAAGTCGCCACTCGATTCGTGAAGATATCTATCACAATATTAGATTTCCTTTGTTTTTACTGTCGACTTTTTCCTGTTATCGAATCTTTGGAACTTTTCTTTCTTGGAATAGAATCTGTAAGTTCCTTCAGCCCTTTCAATCTTCAATTTTAAACTACTCGTCTCCTTTGACTTTGTCAGATTCAGGAAGGCATATAAACGAATCCTCCCTATCTCCTTGAAACGCGTTTTCGCTAATTCCTGCTTATTGTCGCTCTCAGAGTCTCATAACATGTATCCTTTATAATTTTAACTTTTCCGGACCAGCCTTAAAAGCATCCAACTTCTGCGTTTCTGAGAAACTTCAGGTAGGGAGGTGCCACAATTATCTTCCTCGTGATGAAGTTGGAGAAGATTTAGGAGAGTGAGGGGTTTTATCTATGCCGCCACAGGTACCTATGCGCGCTAGCTATAGGGAAAGTAGATGATAAACAAAAAGAAATTACGGAAAATTGCTCGTTGTTCTAACTTTCTAGAATAATTTATGAAATACTTTAGAATAATGAAATTGGTGGGTTCTTTTTTTTGACAACACTATTTGAATAAGGGAATAAATTTATGTTCACCCTTGCAAAGTTCTGACATTCCGTTGTACCTGATCTTTCAGCTCTTTCTTGATTGTAAGATCTTGCTATTTAACGTGGCTATTTGTGTAATCAATGCACCAAACAGAAAGCGTTGAAATCTGCTGGATGTGTAAATATGAATGACATGAGAGCTATTATAGTATTGAGTGGACTCAAGAGAAGTGTCGGGTTGGTTGGTGATTACTGGTGATGATATTGAAAGGAAGTTGGCTGGTTTACTTGGCTTAGGTCCAAAAGGATTACGCTTCGAGATGGCTTAGATGGGATTTGAAAATATGGATAGTCTTCCATTTGCAGTCGACTTCCCTTCTTTTGTCGAAATAGTAGGAGTTGTTATTAACGGAACTTAAAATTTGAGGATCTTTGGGAGGGGGAGGTAGTAGATTCTTTTTGCGACAGGCGTTTCCCTAACAGCTAGGAAAACTTGGAGAACGGAAAAGGTCCAAATAACATACTTTCTCTTCATCACTTTGACGTAAAAGATGCATAATAATTCTGTTCAATTCGTTTTTATAGTAATCTGCCCTGAAGTGGAGGGGGTTAGGATTCGCGGGGTGGTAATGATGGAATCTGTGTAAAAACATAGCCCTTGGGATTTCTCTTTCCTTCCGCTTGGAAAAAATCCTTGGGATTTCCAACCGAGAGCTGGTTGTCGATGTTGGAGGAGGAAGTGTTTTCGGAAATTTGAGATGAGGTAAATTTGTTGATATCATCTTCCCAACTTAGGAAGTGTCGAGGGTAAAGAAGAATGGACAAAAGGGCTTTTCATTACCGCAATAGTAGAAAGAATCTTTTTATATAAATAGAGAGAGATTCAAGAAAATGTTAGGCATAGAGATGTAGCTTTTGAGCAGGACTTCCTTTTGGTGATTGGGAAAAGAGGAAAGGAATTGCGTTCCCAGATATTATGGGGGAGGAGCCCAGAGAGGGAGAGTGCGAGACTATGAGTTGGGTTTGGACGAAGGGCTTATCGACATCGAAAAGGGTTTGGTGGGCAAAGATTATCGTGCGTGGACACACTTAAGCCCGGGGTAACAGAATACCTATTTGAGGGCTGCAATTAGCTCTCAGGCCTTCTCTGAAATACGATTTCCTTCTCTGATCCCATTACCGGCGTTCGTTTCTCTTTGCCTCGTCATGATTTGGATAGTAGCGCAAATTTAGGACGCGTTCCGCCATATTACGGCATCCCAACTCAACAATGTTGAAGTCCGGGAATGGAAACTGAATCATATCTTGGGTTTGGTACGTTGAAAGAAGCTGGAGTATTCAGGTGATGGATTGGTTGTTTTTGGTCCTTGAGGAGCAATATCGCGAGTGGCTGGTGGTAAAATGACTACACTGTGGAACTTGTTTCAGAGGCTGGTTCCAAAAGCTTTTATCGATAGTTTTTGGAAGAAAGCGCTCGGATACTTTCGACTGGAAAGAGTTTGTGTGGTATTATAGAGGTGGAAACTCTGCTGTTAGCCTGCAAGTTCTACAGCTTTATAAAACCGGGGTGGTTTCGTAAGGAATTTTCTATTGCTGGTCATCTGTGGGGTGGGAGTTGTTGAGAGGGTAAAGACTTCTAGGTGTAAAATTTAATCCTTGTTCTCCAATCTTGTTTCACTGTGGATTTGATTATTCCGTTTGATGAGGAGAATAAAGATGGAAGGAACTATCAGAGCTTTTAATTCTTGAAGCTCCTCTTCTTGAACCTTTGCTATAGCAGTAGTCTTCGGTAGTTTTCCTATACTCCCTGACCTGTATGAGACTTATCTCCACCCTACACTAGCACAACATCTCGACAGAAGAGCCCTTGCCGTTCTCAAAAGTTTGTTGCCAGCTGATATATGCACAATTTGGTACTAGTACAAACCAGTTTATCGGTTCGAGGCCTGAATTAGAGCACGCGCAAACTTCACCCCATGAACAAGTACAAAATTCTGTGTAACCTCGCAATCTTGGCCCCCAAATTTCATGTTGAGTAAGTAAGTCTCCAGTAACCCATTAGTAAGCCGAAGAATTGCCGGGTAAGCCAACAGTAAGTCCAACAAACAGCGAGTGAGCCATCATGATTTGGCCCCTAAATTTCTTATCAAGTAAGCAACCAGGATGACGGGAAACTATTAAATAACGAATAACCCAAGATGGAATTTGGGGGCCAAAAATGTGACGGGTAAGCCAACAAATGTCGAATAAGCTATCAAATAATTTGGGGGCCAAAACATAGTCATGTGAAAGCAGAAGAAATTCCCGAGCGACCCAAATGAAGGTTGAATTTGGTAGCTTTCCGAACCCTGAAAAAATATTTGTGATGTTGCGAGATTGTGCTTTCTTGATTGTTTCTTTACGTTCCAGGTTTCCCGGGGGGGTTTTATTGTTATTATTCTTGAAGTGAGAGTCAATTCGTCAAGGAGCGTAATTCATCTATAATTGGACTAGCAGGAAGCCACCTCATTGCGAGTTCCCCTACATCAATTAAAAACTGGAATAATAGAGGTTTAGAATTGAAGGAACCTATCATGTTTCTTTGGGGTCTCTATTTGAACGTCAGCATTACCCACTAGATAATATCCTCCTAAGAGTAAGAGATTCGAGCATTACTCTCCGGCACTCTTCTACAGTATTATATCACGTACAATGTTCTCGGATAACCCTAACAATGAATCTAAAAATGTAGGAGAATTAAAATAGCAAACCTGTTATTCTTCTAAACTCTCTCAAACAATACTTTTCATTGTCTAAGGCTGATTCGCACAATTCAAGGGAAAATAAGTGACGGAGAGTAATACTGGAAACTCTTACAGATTTTTAATTTTTGAACATGAATTTGTTTTGATTTTGTAATTAAGATTACAATACACATTATAAAATCTTTGATATCGAATCGTGACAATCTACTCAACCCTCTCCTTCCCCCACCTCCTAACCACGGTACCATCCGTCAAAATCTCCCTCTTTTCAACCCACTTAAACCCTCCCAACCAAGGCCTGACAATCCTCCACACGAACCAATATACCACACCCCCAAGTAAAACCGCGATCCCCACAATAGGGTAAAGCCAATATGGTAAACGGGTATCCCCCTTCCCATTTGGAGGACGAATAAATGGATCGACGAGTAAGAATACTTGCGACATGAGGAAGAAGAGTGCGACAGGGAGCGGACATTTGAATGGTCGAGCGGGAGAGCCGAGTTTGTAAGCCGGGAGGTAGCGGTATAGGAGGAGACCAATTACGACGAAGGTGTTCATAATTGAGGTGGGATAACCTTCGACGTCTAAAATGAATGACTATGGGACTTGTTAGGTGTGCTTCTCTTGTATTTATGGAGTGAAGAAGGGAAAGAAGATACTCACATAAGCATCACCCCTCGGCACCGCAACAATGACAATAAAACTCGGGATAAAATGTAACAATAATCCTGCACTTGGAGAACCACTAGGCCAACTGCTTGCCCAGAAGTTGCCCCAGGGAATTACACCTTCCTTTGCCAATTCTTGGTTTACTCGTGATTGAGCAAAGGTTACTGAGAGGACGTTTCCAAACGCTGAGAGGGCGACGAAGACGGATAATATTCTTTTTGCGATGGGGCCGAAGACTTTTCCGAAAAAATAGGCTGCTACTGTTGTGCCGGATTTAGAGATCTCGGCCGGGGTTGCTGCTGCGAAGTACTGGGTTTTGGTTAGTGAGGTAAATTAAAGCTTTGAAAATTGGGGAGAGTGAGAGGGAAGGACGATCTTCGTTAGTAATTTTTAGAAGGATAAAGAGAACTTACAGCGACATTGGCAAGCAAATACAGCACAGCGCAAATCCCCAATCCAAGCGGTCCAGCAATCTTCAAAGTCCTAACCGGCCTCTTAACCTCATTCAAAACATATGCCGCATTATTCCAGCCTGAATAGGAATTCAGCACCTTGAAAAGCGCAGTAGCATAAACACCACTGTTATGCACACTCCCCTTGAACGAATCCCTAAAACTCGCTCCTGGATCGGGAATACTCTTAACCCCACGCCCCAAAACCACAAACCCACTAACAACAATAAAACACAAAATCATAATCTTGCCAGTACTCAAAGCATCCTGGATCCACACTCCCACCTTAGGAAGAAACGTATGCAAGAAAGTAACAAAAGTGATAACTCCAATCGCAATTCCTCTCTCTTTCCATTCTGAGACTGTGACTCCTGCTGCAACAAGTATATTAGAGGCGAAAATTATACATCCCGCGGCTGTGAAACCTAGCACCACCGCTTGGGTGGAGAATATGATGGTCATGAGGAGTTTTGGTTTCTTGTATACGGCTTCGAGGTAGACCTTTTCGCCTCCCGAGCGAGGGAACATGCAGCCGAATTCGAGCCAGACGAAGAGGCCGCAGAAGGCGACCATGGCGCCGAGGGTCCAGAGCATGAGAGCTGCTCCCACGGAGCCGACAGAGGATGTTATTGAGGAGGGGGTGGAGAAGATTCCCGTTCCAATTATTCGGCCTATTCTTTTGGGATGTCAGTATTTTGTCTGGTTCTGATTTGGTTTAAAATGTGTCTGGGATTTAGAGGGATAGGGGAGGGAGGTTACGTACATTAAAGACGTGGTACTCCATAATCCAAGATGCCTGCCCATTCCTCCCTGGGTATCTTCCTCGAATGTTAGTTCTCCCACTGGAGCTTGCTCCGCGTCAATCCCCCCATTTTCTCCCACCGCATTGTTTGAGAGAACCAGATTCTTTGGTTCGGTTTCGGGACTTGGTAATTCGGAGTTTGGGGCTTGTTGAGATGTTTGAGATTGAGGTTCGTCTTGCTGAAAGAGCGATTTGATTCGATGTGTGAGTCCCATTTTTGTGGCAGTTCACTCACTCGGGTATTTTGGAACTTGATGGAGAGAGAGGAACAAGCATTTTGGAAAGAGGGAGTTAGAGAGAAGAAAATAAAAATGACGAGTTCATACTAGGGAATGATGGACTGCGATGGACTTGCACCTGAGCAGTTGGCGCAACGTTTTAGTGGCACTAGGTGCTACGTCTAGATAAGCCATTCCAACTCGGGTTTTGCTAGCAACTTAGCAAGAGAAAAGCTTGAACAGATTGTAGACTACGGGAATTGATAAGAGCTGGAGTAGAAAAACAAAATAGCATAATAAATTTGGCAGTTGAATTGAGCAGGGAAAATCATGTGAAAACTCATGTGCTATGAAATATTTCTCTGAACTTCGTTTCTGGTTGTACAAACGGGTAAACTTCCACTAAATACGTGTAAGCGTTTCACTTAGTGCGGCTGATAGCGCAAGTGCTTCTGTATACTAAGGGAATTAGCTTGATCGTTCAAGACAGGCGAGACTAGACCAGGAAAAATTGTACTTACAAAACTTGGCCATCCTCACTTAGATTGCACAATACAATTCAAGCATGGGAGATACAACCATGGTAGCACCAAAGCTTCCCTTACTCCGGGATTCCTAGTATAATCTAAGTAACCATCTTAAAATGAAGGAATATTTACTCAGAATATAACTAGGAGTTTACAGATGTTTTCCCATGTCATTGACTGGGATCCCAGCAGAAGGAATTTGTGTGATATCTTATGTAATGTTGTAGGATTGGCAATTTGAAAAGCCGAGGAAAACAAGAAAGAAGTGCATTGGAAAAGGAGAGAAAAAAGCAAGAGGTGGCGTTGGGTTGAGACTTTCAAGTGAGGTTATTCACAACCGCGGTGTGTCATCCCAGAGAAGATCTCCCGAGACAGTCCACCAGTCCCACCCGATCTCGGATTTCCTGGTAGACAATAAAAGCGGCAGTAAACATGAAGTTCGTACCTTCCCTACCTGGCTCGTTTTTCCAGCTATCTAGGGCAATTCAAGTAAATTACCCTAAACATTTAGAACAATTTAAAGTATTACCCCAGATAGTTGGAAGAATCAACTTCAATTACCCTAAAAAGTTGGAACAATGAGCCAGGTAGGCAGGTTCGAACTTCATGTTTACTGCCGCTTTTATTGCCCACCAGGAGCCGATCCAGTCGCGCAAAAGTCCCTGAATGGGATCTGCTTCAAGGAGCCCAAGAGGTAGAGTGCCCAGCACTCATTTCCGAAGTTGGCATCATCTTTATGGGGGTGGATCGGGGGGTGGACTGCTCTTTTCAACACCACAAAAGAACACTCGATTCGTTTCCAACTCTGGACAGAGTTTCGTCCAGAGTCCCCGCCCTCCCCGCTGTCAATCTCCCTAAATTGCAGGGCTGATTCTTTAAGGGTCATCCTCGATGCGTTTCGCCTATCACCCCACCAAAATACAGATACGAAGGACTCTTCGTCGTCATCGCCACTCGGTCTCGATAAACGAAACGGAAAATCATTCGGCGAGCCAACAATCGGAGAGTTGTTCTCCGAATGACCGTCGACATCAGACGAAAAAGCACCCAAAGGGTTGAGGCATGAAACGGGAAAACGAACACCACCCAGATTGGTGGGCCGGACCCTGAACCATCCTAAACCATGAACAAATTCTTGATCTGCCAAACTGGCCAAGCTTGGCAGCAACGTCTTCATCACGCAGTCACCTCCTGCTCATTTCTTTTTCCCTCTCTTGCTCGGGTTCGTCGTCGAAGGTTGGGGAAGGGAAGGATAAACCTCATGTCGGTTGGGGGTGGTCTAAATCTCGCTGAACAAGCCACATTTAGACCCATATTTTCATCCTCATGGCTCCTGGTGTACTTTTTGTTCTCAACGTGCTCTCGCTCGCTCGCGGAAAGACGGGGAACTGATTGGGATGCTCTCGATCCTCCAAAGAGTCAAAGACCGACAGTCCCAGTACGGAGGTACCCATGCCAATACGAAGTATTGTAGTACAATTGGAGTCTCTCGTCCACCACGTTGACATAGCCCCTTGAGGCGAGCCTTTGTCATCCTACGAATGCCCTCAAGTCGAAAGCGCATTGGACGCAATTTGCGATGTACAAAACAGCTACGTACAAGCCTACGGATGAGCCTCTTTGCCCTCGGCATCTCGAGCGGTGGTCCAGCCTGACGCCGCAATCCCGAAACACCTCTAATCTTCCCGCGTAAGCCTCAACATGAACGGTTCTTTTCCTTTCTGTTCTTTTGCTTCTCTCTTCTCTTCTTTTTACTGTTCGCTGGTGTTTGCATAACTTTCCAAAGATTGATCAAAGCTTATGTGGAGGTTCTTCTTTTATGTTTCTTATAAATCCCTCTCATCACACCAATCAGAAAGAGGTCGCGAGGGGTAAAATGTTTCATCCCCTGAGATCCCCTCCATACCTTTCCCCACTACGGACCAGGATCGTGTGCACAATGTGCCAGCCACCCGCAAGTTTGCCCTGGCCATCATGCTTTCGCCTCTTGCCCTTCACCGTCCGCACACTTCATAAGTCGTTCGCTAAAGAATACGCATCCGTCCCATGTATCCCCATTTATCGTCAACTCAATCATCCTGAGGGAGATTGTTTCTCGCCGTGCCGTGAAAGGATTGGCTCGTTGTGAGTCCTCTCTTCGAAACGGCTCTCGCCATTGGACACTCTATTGAGGATCCAAACCCTTGCCCTGATCATGTCAACAAGGGAACCTCCTCATCAACGGCAGCTGGGAAGACTGAAAGGCTTCACGATGCAGCCAAACCTAAGATCCTTACTCATTTCTGGTGCTGGGACCATGATCCGCTGCAGGGTGGGCTTGGGATCTCCTTCATCTGATCTTTACGTTGATGGTTTCAAAATAACCACTCGTTCTCCGGATCCATGCCCCGCTTCCTCTGGCTCCTATACCAGTTATTCTAAGCCGAGTTCATTCCAGTTTGTTATAAGACTACGTGAGAGAACCAACAGTTGGTTTTCACTCATCATCATTGTGCATTTCACTGTCTCTTACTGTCTTTCCAGTTTTCCGATCCTTTACACTCCTTTTTCCACTGTCTTTATCAGAAAGCTTCGCCAGGTCGACTTTCCTTCATCCACTCACTCGTTGATCGTGTCATTTGGAAACTTTCACTTCAAACACAACAGAACAACACCCACACTCTTTCAAAATGAAGGGAACCTACCTTTGGTCGTTAGCTTTGGCTGCGGCTGGTACTGTACAGGGAGAGGTAGAAGCATCAGCGTCTGTCATGACATCTTATGAATATGAGGTCTTGACATCTGCCTTGCTCGTTACACGCACAATCCCAAAATACATCACCTTGACCAACGAGCAAGGTTCAGCAACAGCAAGTAAGTCATCAACACATCCCAAATGGCCAATATAAAATACTAATCTTGTAGCTATTGTTTCTCAGGCTAGCACAACCGAGGCATCGACGAGCACAAGAAGCTCTAGCTCTGCTGTTGGAACTTTGACTAGCTCAATAGCTATGACCACATCTGCGGTTACTTCGATCATCACCGAAACCGTAACATCGTGTAAAGATAACCCAGACTGCACGAACGGATCCATTGTGACAAAAACAACGGTCTTCACAACCACATGCCCAGTTACCCAAACGGGCGACAGTACAGTTTGGGCTACAAGCACACAAACAGTCGTTGTGGGTTTACAATATTGATCTACAAAAACAAAATAGCTAATATACTTCGCAGCCCATTCCAGTTTCCACCGGAACACCACTTAACAGCACAACTGTTGGCGTATCATCCACCAGTGTTTCTCAGAACTCAGGGGTCACTGGTACCAGCTCGAGCTTGATCCCAACTGGCTACGTATCCACACCCCTGAATGCCACTTCATCTGGAATCTTCAGTAACACCACTATTCCTTCCTCTACATCCGTCTCCGAGAACTCTAGTGTTACAGCCACTAGCAAGCCAAGCTTGATCCCAACTGGAATTTCTACCCCATTGAGCAGCACTTCATCTGGAATCTTCAGCAACACCACCATTCCTTCCTCTACATCCGTTTCTGAGAACTCTGGCGTTACTGCTACCAGTAAGCCAAGCTTGATTCCAAGTGGTGTTTTCGTTCCATCGGGAGGTCAAAACCCAGTCACTTCTTCGGTCCCCGGTCCATTCCCAAACACCACCTTGGTCGGCACGCCTCTCGTCAGCTCCAAGCCAACAACTTCTCTCCCAGTCTTCGTTCCATCTGGATCGGGAATCTCCCCTCCATTGACTTCCCTCCCTGCTGGCCCATACTCCAACAACACCAGTCCATCAACTGTCACTGAAGGAACTCCCTTGACCACATCGACCGTCTATGCCACTTCAGTCCATACAATTACTAGTTGCGCAGCTACTATAACTAACTGCCCTGTTGGCGCCGTGACTACTGAGACAATTGTAAGCAACCTTGCCCTTTTTTCCATTCCTTCAAATATAAGAAGTTTGGTCATTGCTCTTCGGCGACCTTCATCTTATTGTGCGAGCTATTCTCGGACAATCAGAGCTATTAATCGAAATAGTTTAAGATAATGAAAACATCTAGTTTCTCATTCTCCTAAACCTTTTCGAATAATAGTTTTAATTATCCTAGACCATTTCGTACAATGTTTGCCGAAACAAGCACCCTCTTACGAAACATACTAATTTCTTTCAGGCTTTGTATACAACCGTATGCCCTGTCTCTGACGCCCAAACTACCCCAGGGTTTTCAGCAATTGTCAGTGTTAGCACCCCTGCGAATGGAGGCTCGCCGGTGACGATTACGTCTTATAAAACTCTGCCAGCAGCATCCGCTACTTCAGTCTCCGAGAACAGCGGCGTTGTTTCGACTCTTCCAAATGGCCAAATTGGTGTAGTTTCCACGATGATTTCCGTATCTACTCCATCTTCAGGCGGTCCAGCAACGACAATTACTTCCATAATCACATTGCCAGCCCCAACAGGAACTGGTCTTCCAGGATACGGACTCCCAAGTGGTCAAGTTGGTGTTGTATCTACAATGATTTCCGTATCTACTCCAGCTTCAGGAGGGCAACCTGTAACTCTCACTCGGTATACAACAATCTCCGCTCCTTCTGCAACATCAGTCTCTGAGAATAGCGGTGTCGTTTCCACCCCCGTATCAGGAGGTTCATCCCCTCAAGAAACCTTTGTCACAGTCATCACACCAGCTGGCGGATCTCCAACAACAATTACTTCCATCCGCACAGCAACAAACACCAACGTTCAGACCGTGACTTCCATCATAACTCCATCTGCATCGGCCCAAACAATTCAAACCGTCCTCACCGGTCCAAATGGAGTCCCAACAACTGCAACCACAATTCTCACCCGAACTGGCACCCCAATTACGATTACTACTACCATCCCATTCACTCAAACCGCACCAGGAACTCAAGTGACCAGCGTTCTCGCTACCCCAACTCTCGGTGGAAGCAGTGGAACAATCTGCCCTTGCGCACCAGAAATTACCTCAGCCGGTTCCATCCCAGTCGAGGGTCTTGCATTCAAGGCCGGAGCCAAGATCACCATGGATGGATTGGTATACACAATGGCAGCCAATGCCACTGGTACACTCAAAGCTATGGGATATGCTTCATCCGGAAACTACACTAGACCTACTGGTACCGGGTATGCTAGACTTTAAATGTAGTCTCCTAACTGCTTCATGAATTCCCTTGTTTTCTGTATCACCTTTTTTTCTTTCTTTGTTATCAACACTTACATTCTTCCAAAACGACAAAACACTTTGTATAGGGGTGATGGATGGCGTTGTCTACTTTTTTCTTTGTTTTTTAGGCAGGTCTGGCTCGGTTGGACTGGATCTGGGTGGAATTGAGAGTGAGATGATGGGATTTGTATCACATCATCTTCTTGAGGAAATCATTGCGACGGAGTTTGGGATTTTAGGTGTGGAAAGGGGGTTTTGGGGTACATAGGGCTCAGGATAGCTAGAAAGATTAGATATCTTGATGAGAGGGAATTCCAATGGATGTTGTTACATTGGTATATTTATTGTTCCTCTTGATTTGATTGTGATTGTGATGTGTGTAAGTTTTAGTTAAGGGATGAAGTGACTTGTCGGATGCCCTTTTGTGCTTGTTTATAATCAACTGGGGGGGAAATTAATGGATTCCATGAAAGCCACAGTAGATGTCTCTCGTTCCAACTTTCTGAGATAATTGAAAGTATTAATCTAATCATTTGGGATAATTGAAGTTCATTGCTCCAAATATCTAGGTTAATACTTTAAATTGTTCTAAATTTTTAGAATAATCAACCTGAATTACCCCAGAAATTTAAGACAAGGAATGAAAGAGACAGGTACGAACAAAAGTACCCCCGCTTTTAATATCTACCTCACATCTATATAATGTTCTGTCGCTTTAGACAATTATTAATACTTGGATACTAATCCAATAAGAACCTATTAGAAGCGTATTTAATAATTCTAAATTTCTTATTTCTTTGGAAAATTAACAAAAATCGGATTTATATCCAAGAGATAAATAATAGGATATCGACATTTAATTATCGTCCATCCATAGGGTACTTTTCTTACGAGACTCGTTGAGTTTCAACTTACTAAGTCAAATCTTTTCCAAGATCGTAATTAAATAACTGACAGATAATGCTTATTTCTCAAGATCGTTCGTGTGATTCAACTATTCTACTACTTCTAGAACAATCTCTTTAAGCGACTCTAAATCAAACAATGATCCTCTCCTTTAACTTAATTCTTGAGTCTAATTTTGAAGTATCATTGATTCAGCTAATCCCATTTAAGCTTAGATAACTTTAAAACATTGAGTGCCTATTCGATGATATACCTCCTACAAGTTGCCGTCTTCTCCGAGTCTCACTTAAATTAAAGGAGCACGTGATTCGCCTCCAAGCACAGGGGGTGTACTCGTTCGTGAGAATATGCTTGGTGCTTGAGAACACCATTTCACGAAAACAAAAGCTTCAATCGCTTCCTGAATTAAGTCTCACCTACGTTGATGAATTCTGCGCTTTTATGCCACCTATCCTCAATCGTTTTATGAGTATGTTTTCTGTGTTTTGGTGTTGGTAAGCACGAAACATATTCTCACGAACGAGTACACCCCCTGGTGGACCTTGGCTATTGGCTGAAATCAAAAGTTCGGACATCATCTATATGAACCTTTGAAAGCCTCTCTCTGCTGTACGAAATGTGAAAAACAAACCGAGACAATTGAACACGAGATTATATTCAAAGTACAAGAGAAGAAGCTTAGAAGAAAGTAAGAGATTTTAGAAATCTATCTCTAGTATGTAACGAACTTTCAAGTCTTTCATTCAAATTCAAGACAAAGTGACATAGCTTTATTAGGACTGCGATGTTATCGTAATTTAAAAAAGTCAGCTCGTCGGAAGTCTATTTAAAGGTTGATAAATTTTGTTTCTTGTCGTAGAGAATCATTACAATTTAAACAATATTTTTAAGAACTATTTAACAAATACAATGTCGTCATGAGATGTAATTCATTTGGCCCAATGATACATCGACAGTTGAAGAATAAAAATACACTAGAAGTTCTGAGATAATCAAATCAAATGCGTATCATTTAACTGTTTTACTTTTTTGATAGAAATTTTCCAAAAGGACCTAACATTGAACGCTAAATTAGGCACCTTCTACTTCATATTCTAATTATAAAGTAGATACGTAACCATTTCCGAGTTCGACACCTCTCACCCATCCATTTCTCACGACTACGCCACACAGCCCAATTTTCCCATTATTCCACATCTCCATGAGCCACCCGAAGTGACAGTACCAAGAGGATTGCGTGTCTACCATTTGACAAAGACCCCTTCTTCACGTTACGTCACAGAAACTCCCCGCTCACTAGTACCGACCCTAACATGAACAGACCTACCTCGCTCGCAGCGTTTGTTTATCTAATTAAAATAAACTTAATAATTATTAAAAATTGAATGTTCCTCCGACAATATACTTCGTACAAGTCGTCAAATATCGGGAATGGGGTTGTCTAGTTTCGTTTGAATTTGCGCTGTGTCCTCCCTTTCCAACCAGTACAATACCGGATGAGCTTGGAACCATCAATTAATCTCAAATTTTCAATCCCTTTTAACACTAGAGCTAAGAAACATGACTCCCACTCTAAATTGCCTCTTTTACCTAGTATAAACATGCTTAACAGGATTTCAGGCAAGGTCGCATCCAAAGGAAGGAAGGAAGAGATAATTTCAGTGCAAGATAAAATTATCTCTGAATAGCAACAAAGAGGATGAAATTTCGTAATAGACTCACTTTGTACGAGTTGCAATCACACAGTCTTATACTTCCTTTACGTTGCCTCGAAATATACTCTTTCCGTGCTGTGCGTGATTTTCCCATAGAGTATTAGTAGCTGAGCTACCACAACCACCACAGCGACATGTAACAAAATATGCACCTCGCTCTTTCCGTTTATGGTTCATCATAGTGGTTGGCTGACTAATTACCCCTGTCTATGGCTTCATTGCACGTGACGCCAAACTATGCAAAACGTGATGGCCTCTTTGGGACTTGCCATGAATTTGCTTCTCAACACAAATATGACGGAAGTTGAGATGGACTTATTCTATGTCATTGGCCGGAACTCAACAGCTCAAACTCCCAAAATACATCTTGATAGTATCGAGGCTTTGGGACGCGTTTTATGAAGCAATCTTCAATGGACAGATATGTACTTGATGACTTGGAGTAAGTAATAGACGTGCGAAGCGATGGATTTGGTAGGTAGGGTTGGGTTCCGCGTGGGTGCCGGGTTTGAGAAGGAAAGATTGATCGGGCGCTCCTTCCTTCTGTCGTTGTCAACCCCAACAGTACCTAGGTAGGTAGTGTTGGTTCAATTAGAGAGGGGAGGAGCACTCCAGTCGATATTGCCTCTCTCAAAACTCCTCCCCTCCAAAAACTCTCCCCTCCAAAAATTCTAAAATTGTTCCTCCCCAACTCCTCCGTCCTCTCTCTTTCATTCTCTCTCTTTCATCAACTTCTCTAATGTATCAAAGTTACCTTTCATGAGTGGGACATACCACCGATAGAAGTATTTTAGAGCAGCGATTCAAGAGGACACCAATTAAGAAGCCAACCGCCGAGTTACCAACCTTCCAGCGGCCGGCTACGTCCAGCCACTTCACAACCTCAAAGCGAGATACACAAATCAACGCACAGTAATCAACAGTTAAACAAGAAAGGAAAGACGTAAAATACATGTTTCTCTGGCTATTACCTCATCCTGTATTAGTTTCCTAACTGACGATTTGGGAAGGTTGAAACTTGAAAGGACAGATTGCTTTCATTTTAAATGTATCTTGAAGTAGATGTGTAATCATCCCCGAGTTGAACCCCCCCAGCGCATCTACTTCTCACAAACACCTAATTCTTCACCACATATGCCGAAGTTACCATTTCTAGCATGCCCTTTTCGACACGTGGCAATACCAAGAGCATTGCGTATCTTCTCCTCGTCGGGTTCCGAACCTCATAACTTGATGGTACCCAATGACCCTGGATTACAAGGAAAAGAGGTACCTGGTTAGCAGCTTAATTCACTTTCGTTCAACTTACCAAAAAGCTTAGATGATTACTAGAAAACAACTTGTTATGCGACAACATATGTCCTACAGTTTTCGGGCTCTCCGATCTCAGTTTCATTCAAGCGATAAACACTTGCACAACCAACCCGTTCCCATCAATAAAAATACACGAGCTTAAAATAGAAGCTATAATACACAATTTAAATTCGTTTACATGAAATACGAATATGTTCAACAGAAAATGAGGATTCAGGACAAGGTCGCTTCGGAAGGAAGAAGGAAGCGACCTTAGCGGCGACTCAACGAGGAGGGTAGCATTTTCGTGACAATGACTCATTGTGTACGAAATTCATAAGTTGGGAGATTGTCGGTTTTACCACCTTGCCTTAAGATTTGCTAGGTGTTAATTATTTGCGAACTTCGCTCCGGTTCGAATCCCTCTTTCAAACCTTCACCCATCTACCGCCACTAGGATGAAAGGAGACAAGAAAAAAGCTCGCAATGAAATCACCAACCACAAATTCCAAAATTTCCCATAGACTATTCGTAGACAACCTACCAAAGCGACATGCAACAAAATATGCACCGGTATGCACCTCTCTCTTTTTAACTTATAATTCACTATAGTGATTAGCTAGTTAAATCACCCTGTCTTCTTCCACCAATCAAGTCACGAACGAATCTGTTGTAATTGATAGGTGATCTACAAATAGCAGCGTCACGATTTAAATAATCAATCTACTTAATAGTAGAAGAATGAACATCTTCTTGTTTCTTGGGTCTTGGGTCTGTGTATTTATTTTATTCATCATCAAAAAAGAAAATCATCAATACTTCCCCCTCCCACCGCCCCTTCCCATCCCCTCTCCATCCTGCCATGTCCCTGCCACTCCTCTCATTCCAATACACACCCCCAACTTCCCCCACGCTTTCTCCAAAGCACCCGCATCCCCAATCCACTCCTCCCGCCTAAAAAGACCCAGTAAAGCAAATGTAAAGGGTGAAACGAATCCCCGAAATCACTGAACAAAATCTGTGAAGATCAGATCTCAAGGTCAGAGGGCCCTAATAATTCAATCTCGGAATGCATATGTGATAATATGAGAGTAGTATCGAACTTCACTACCTCATAATTATATTCCATCTCTATCTCCACGAGGGAGAAAGAGGGAGGTATTTTTTTTGCATTCCTTGTTTTTTTGTGGGCGGGTGGGTGGTGAGAGGTGAGGAAGGGGAATGTGAAAGTAAATGTAAATGGCAAGAGGATGGCAGATTAACGACCAGAAATTAGGGGTTGGGATAGAAGGCAGACAAGGGAAAGAAATACAGAGAGAAAAACACAGTAACCAAATGGGAGAAGGCGGGAAGAGGGGATAAAGAGGGACAGAAACACAGTACTGAGCCCATTCCTGCCACACGAGACCTCAACAATGCTAGAAAGGAAAAGAATAAACAACCTATCTACATCCTATCTACCAGCACTAGCTAATCTCGCAGCCTTAAACCTACTCATCTTCTTCGGTCCGCCCTCCTCCTCAGTAAATGGTACAATCTCACTCTCCTCCTCTTTCCCAAACCCGCCCTGGCGTTGAATCATCCGATTTCGCATTTTATGGTATTCCGTAGCTACTTCTTGGTGGAGAAGTTTGGGATCCCATTCATCTGGCTCTGTGGCTGATGCATTGAGGGGGGTATCGTGTTCGATGATTAAGGGGGATAGTATTTCCCCCTCGGGTCCTGTTGGGACGGTGCGGATTGGATGTTCGACGGGCTTCTCTTGGTTCAGGATTGGGAATTGTTGGGAGGGAGACATTGTCGATTGCTTCGCTGCGGCCTCACGCGCAGCTCGCTCTTGAGCAAATCTGGACGTCTTTTTGGGTTTGGTTGGGGGAGCAGCTTGTGATGAGGGGTTACGCTCTACGACGTTGCCCACAGGAGCGGTCCTTTTAGGCTGGAGAGTTGGAGGTGGTGACGGATCTGAATTGATATCAATATCCTCAGAGAATCGGACGGCCTTTTTCGTAGAATTGCCCTTGCTAGTGGCTAGTTGATCGGTATTGGTATTCGACTCTGCACTATTCCCATTGATAGTGACACGTCCAATGCCTTCCTTCACATATTCCACGTCGCTAGCTCTGTGATTTAACTTCTCCGTGACTCTAACCCCAAGTTTGGCTTCCAATTCGATCATTTGCTGTCTCAATTCATCACTGACCACTCGACCAGTAGAACGTCCATATTCGTCTTCATCGTCAGTATCGTCAATCTCGTCATCGTAATCGTCTTCACTCCAATCACTACTTTCCTCGAGGTCCAACTCTGCAACCACAGCTCCAACTTCGGATAGGCTGTATTGTATCATTTCTTGTCGAAGAGCTGCATCCTCGGGGGACTCATTGGTAGGAATTATCGGGGCTTCTGATGGTTTTCCTTGCTGCTGCTTTGCAATGCTCATGATTTGTTCTATTCGCTTTGCTGTCTGTGACTTCTCTTGCTCGGGACCTGGTTTCGTATCAGGCGCAAATTTGACGCCTTTCTTCGCAGGTTTCATTTTGGGAGGTTCAACAGCTTGCACAACTTTTGCTTCTGGTACAGCTTTGGCTTCTCTCTCAATTTTTGCGCTTTCCGGCTTCGGCGACGATGGCGATCCCTCTGGTATATCCCTTACTCCAGCTTTCTCCAATACCTCGAGGAGCTGCGACTTCGAGCTTCCGGGTGTGGATGTGTGGCTCGAGATGACATTTCCCTCCTCATCTAGCTCCTCGACGATCTCGGTCAATGGCAGGCCCTCCTCGTTTCTCACATCTGGTGTGCTAATGATAGTAGCCGTTGTGAGCTTCTGCTCCGCCGTCTCAATCTGCTTCTTAATAGTGAGGCAATTCTGCTCGACATAATCCAGACGTCTGTCGAGGAGGTTGATGATTTGCGCCGAAGTTCGTGGAGTAATATTCGTACTGCCCAAAAGCTCAGCTACTTCTTTCTCATTGACCAGCTCACCCTCATAATTGCGAGCAATCTCCAATAGCTGGTTGCTATCTGGCGCGGGGTCAACGGCTAAGATATCTTCTTTCAGGGCCTCGTACTCGGCCTCCCAGATCTGCCAGTGGCGTAGGGACTTGCGTAGTTGCTCGATATTATCTTCCAGTCGTTTGCGATGACGTTCCAGGTCAAGAAAACTGTCTTTGATAGCTTGTGCCATGGTGGTGGTTGTTGTGTATGGAGAAGGACTTAGAGACAAAAATTGTAGGAGCCTCGGGCGCAAAATAGTTCGAGACTACGGTGACCGGGATCAACAAAAATGCCGCCGCCCGAACAAGGGGTGAAGTGGCTAGTGAAATAAAAGCAGCAGTAAATAGGTGCGTGGTTCTCTTGTTGTTCTACCTTATATATAATCCAAAATACTAACCTGGTTAATCTAGAACAGTTCAAGAGGAGTATTCTAAAGATCTAGGTGGAACTTTTTGATTATTATAAAGGTAAACGATAATATTTCAAAGTGACCAGAAAAGCTAAGTACAATATGCTGCTTTAAAGTGGGTGTGGCTGGTGAGTGTTGACCCTTGACGCGACAGAACCTTATTTTGGTCGCGTCCAAAATCAACAAATCTTTCCCTCTCTCCACCAGCCTCCTCCAGAGGTCGCAACGTCCAATTCACAACATTTTCAATTGCATCGCAAACTCCATTCAATTAAATAGCGAGATCCAAACCGAGCAATCAATATCACCCCATCCAATTACATTGCACAGCTTTCCGGTTGGCGACATCAAAAGTAAACAACCTAACCCCCACCTGGGCTGCCTTCACCACCACCAACGTCTCTCAGACACAATACTGATTCGACAATTGCATTCAATTCCAAGGTTCGTATTTACTCGTCCCTCGCCATCGCAGTCTACCCCATATTTCGGATTATCACTAACCTCAATGCCAGTTGCGATATTAGAAATGGCAGACCGGAAGTCTGGCGCCCGCATGGGTCGCGAAAAGAATCGTCCCTACTCCTTCCACTCTCCTGCTTCATCGACCGGCTCCAACCATGGGACAGTTAGTACAGACTCGACTAGGTCCACCAATTTTGATCCTCGGCGGGACGATGCTGAGATGTCTACATTGCCAGTCAGCGCAGGTCTCGTAAAGAAGCTACCAGCGCTTCGTGACACTGCAAGCAAATACGATCGCTTCAAGCGGGTATCACCACAGCATACATGGGATATCAATACTTCACAAATTGGCAAGGCTTTCCCCGAGTTCTCTGATACAGAAAACAGCCAAAGTCTCTCTATCGAAACCTCTCGAGCGGCACCCCCAGTAAAACACTTTACTCAACAAGAAAACCGCAAGTCTTCGATCGTTCATAAGGTTGATGTTGTTGAGAACGTACGCAACCAAACACGTTCACCAAAACACCCTTCACCATACATATCCAACGCCAGCAGACTTGCAAATCTGCAGCCACAAGTAACGGAGGATTCCGAGAATTCGTTCATGGGTCTTTCTGCAAGAAAGTCTTCAAATGCTGCTTTGTTTGGAAAACAAAACTTGCCTGTCGTCCAAACCACTGAGACTTCCGATATTTCATTCATGGGTGCTTCTGCAAAGCAACCGAATGCAGCGTTCCCCACCAAATACAACCCTGGCCAAACCAATCGTCGTGCTCCTGTAGCTTCCAATGTCTCATCAAAAAGACATCGATTTGATCAACACCCTACCCCTGGCACTTTACTCTCCAAAAACCATCTCGACGAGCCCCCGACCCCATGCCCCGCGACAGACCCATCAAGAAGACGATCTCTCTCCAATACCCAAACCACAACAACTACAAACACTCGTGCCGTTTCTGCAACTACCACAGCAGCTACTACTGCAACGAATCCTACAAGCCAGTCATTCTTCTTTCCCGGTGTCCCAGGCGAGAACTCTGATGGTTCTGGAACTACCCTCACTAATGGCCTTCCAAACTTTTCTCAGGCCGGCAAAGCACATGATCGACATGCATTAAAGGCTTCCCTATACAACGCAAACTATGGCCCTGTCGACTCAATTGTTGTACCAGACGACGAAGAGGATATTTATCAATTGATTGATGCCCTGAAAAAGAGGATCTCTCGTTCCGAGTCGCAAAATGAGACCTATGAAAGTCAAATCAAAACCCAACAGCAGCAGATTGACCTTCTACAAAGCCAACTCGCCCAGATGAAGGAAGCAAACGAGCTTTTGCAGAAGAAGCAACGGGAATCGGAACAAAATGCAGCATCCATCCAAGCACTCAATGTGGACCTTGAACAAGAGTTGACAATGACCATGAAGCACGTAGCTTCACTTGAAAAGGAGAACCAGTACATGGCTCAAATCGAGCAACAATACCAACAAGCGACGCAAGACAACAAGGGCTTGAACCGCCAGAATAGCGACCTTGTTCAGAAGGAGAACCAGTACATTGCTGAAATCGAACAGTATCACCAACAATCAACTATTCTGCGTCGTCAAAACAGCGACCTCGTGCAGAAGTTCAATAGGATCAAGGAGGAAAATGAGGAGCTTCGCCAAAACAGCAACAATGCGCAAAATTACAATAGCGCCAAGGGATCCAATCAGGAACTTCGACAAGCTCTTCAGGAGATCAAGGCAAAGCCATCTGCAGCCGAGAAGGCCCCAGCCATCGTGGTTGAAGACCCAAGTGACAACTTTGATGTGTCGACAAATGTAAAGCAACAAAATGCGAATGTTCAAAAGGCTCATTTAGAACCACCTTCTCGACAGAGAGATGTCACTCATCACACCAATATTTCGACCTCTCGTCAAAATAATGTCTCTCGGCATACGGACATCACTCATCACAGCAATGTTACGCGCAATATAACCCGACACATTACGCAGATGTCTGGATTATCCATGGGCGACTTCAGTGACCAGCCTACAGTTAGTAGCAGAATGAACATTCCACAACCAACTGCGACTGGAAACGGAGAGGCCGACGTTACAGATGTGGAAATCACAGGGTCTGCATTTATTCTTGATGACATAAAGAATAGCTACGAAGAAGAAGTAACAGTTCGACCCTCGGAACCTCCTTTTGATGCTTTACAGAGACTTCGGAATAATGCGAAATCAACTCTTGCATCGTTGGTGAAGGAACACAACGCGTTGTTTGATTCTTACTCTAATCTTGATCCTTCGATGCAAAGAAGAAATCACCGACGACATGAAGAGGATTTGAAGAAGATTACAGCCAGAATTCAGGAGGTTAAGGAGGAGTTGTACTCTCTGAAAGACGTTAAATATGGAGTGAAGGCTTGAACGTTAAAGTGGAAGCGACAGAAACTGATACTGTTTCTTTACGATCGTGGTTTTGGTCAGCGTTGACGTTTGAAGACATGAGTTTTGGGATGGCGTTTTTATATGGATATTGCCTTAACTGAAACAACAGGATAGCCGCATTGTACGGAGTATCGATTCTCGCCGGTTTGACCTTCGGGACGCGCGACTTATGAAAGCGTTTTGATTTGGATATTGGCCCCGATGGATAACAGACTGCATTTTACAGGGAGCATCATTATCGCACCAGCAAAAATTCTAGTACCAGTGTCTGAGAACATGAAGTTGAGATGGCGTTTGGATTTGTTATTTTTCTGATGCGCGACATGGCTGCATTGTAGGGAGTATTGAGAGATCAGCACAGTTTTTCGCTGGCTTTTGGGGTATGATGTTTTGGGATGGCGTTTTGTTTTTCCTACCCGACTTTTGTTCGTGGGTTAAGGAAGCTTTTTTTGATGGATGAACGATGGTATCGTTGTTCTTATAACTGAATAAACAATTCTCCAAATCGCTTCTTCTCCCTTGGCGTGACGTGAAATTAGTTCTTGCGGGAATCCCAAGTGGGAGCACTAGCCATTGATGATCTCATGAGATGGTTACAGCCGAAAACTTGTACTAGCAAAGCGTATCACCCCATATGTAGTTTTTCAAACTAGGTTTCCCTTCAATGGATCGCAAGGAATTGTCTAGCGTTCCAAGAGCTGATCGATCACTATCGTTATCTCCTGCCGAACCCATCCAGGTGGGTTTATTGCGGTGCCCTTACGGCCAACTCCACTTCTGCGAGTCCAATCGATGCCCTTGTACAAATTTTTATCAGCAGCGAGGAGCAGAAAGAAGAAAGATTACATGCATCGTACATGTACTCATCCTATCTTTTTTGTGACACAGCATGTCCACAGGTACATAAGCTGACCTTGTATATAACCGAGGGTGTCCTTTTGTCGCAACTTGAGGACGGAATTTTTTTGGTGTTGATTTACCCCTCCCTTCCTTTCTTTACCCCTCTAACCTGCAAGCTCTCACCCGCTAGATAAGAGAGCAGCGGAACAATGACGACTGAAAAATCGAAAACGCCTCCGCTTTCGGGTGATGAGAAGACGACGGAGATTCAGGATCGTCTTGCAGCGGATTTCGTCTCCTCGGCGGCGAGCGAGAAGGCACTTCTTAGGAAGATTGATTTGAGACTTATTCCTGTTATCATGTTGCTTTATCTTTTTAGTTTTCTGGACAGAGGTGAGTCGAAAATTTCACGAATTTGAAGTGGGGAACTTAGACTGAATTGAGGATAGTAAATATAGGGAATGCAAAGTTGTATGGGATAGAGGAGGATCTGGGGTTGGAAGGGAATCAGTATCAAGTCTGTGTTTCGATTTTGTTTGTTACTTATTGTGTAAGTTGGTTCTTCCTGCTTATGTTTTCTTCTCCCCAATCATAGGACTCAACTGAAATCCCTACTTTAGCTCTTTGAGGTCCCCTCCAATTTAATTATCAAAAAAGTCAAGCCAGATCGGTATATTGCTTTCATCACTACGACTTGGGGGATTGTATCGACGCTTACTGGTATTGTGCAAGGCTATGGGGGATTGGTCGCTGTGAGACTTATTATGGGACTTCTTGAGGCGGGACTATTTCCGGGATTGGTTACTTATCTTACTATGTTTTATTCGAGAGATCAACTTGCGGTTCGGGTGGGCTATTTGTTTGTTAGTAGTGCGATTGCCGGGGCGATTGGGGGGATTATTGCTTATGGGATTGGTGAGTTTGAGTTCTTGTTACTTCCTTGTCTTTTCAGCTTCGATTGTTTGCCGTAGTTTTGGGGCTCAGTGCCAGAGGGTGCTGGATGTTACATTCAACATGAAAGGCGGTTGATAGATTAAGTCTGAATTGTCAAACCAAAGTCGGAGAATGAGGAAGGTAGTTTCCCGTTCTCTCGCTCTTGTTCATACAATTTTGGACTTGGTCAGAGTACTGTCGAAGGTAGTAAGTACCCTCAAACTCAAGCTCGTGAAGCGATTGAGTTGCCTCTTTGAGCAAAAAGCCATTCTTTTACTCCCAAGACATGTTTTGATGAGTCCTGTCCCTTCTAAAAAAAAAATAAGCTAACCGGGATTTTGAAAACAGGGTTTACAGACGGCATGGCTGGTCTTCGCGCCTGGCGATGGCTTATGATATTCGAAGGCATCCCCTCAGTCCTCGTAGGAATCGCCGCCTACCTCATCCTCCCCACCAGTCCAGCAACCGCCAAGTTTCTTACCCAAGAAGAAAGGGCATTATTGGTAGAAATACGACTTCGAGAAGTTGGACAGACTACTTCGGCGCAGGAATATCATTGGTCGGATGTCAGGGAGGGATTGAAGGATTGGCAGATTTGGATTTTCAGTTGCGCGGCTTTTACGAATGATATTATGCTTTATGGGTTTAGCACTTTTTTGCCGACTATTATCAAGGGGATTGGGAAGTGGACTAGTCCTCAGGCTCGTAAGTTCGCCCAAATTTCTTATTTTCCAGATTGAGTTCAAGTCCTAGTGGGAAGCCTGTTCAAAGTGATATCAAAAACGTGAGAACTGAGATTTTTCGAGGATGAATTCCTTGGGAAATGGGCTTGTTTGATGGTATCAACCACTTGGTTGAAGTGAATGAGTGCAGGGCGACTTTCCACTTTCGAGTGCGCCGTTTTTGTCACTTTTGAACAGTGGAATGGAGGAGGAACTATTCATCCTTTTGGCTCTCGGTCTTTTCCAACGAGAAAAATATATATACTGATCGATTGCAGAAGCTCTCACGGTCCCAGTTTACGCTTTAGGAAGCGCAACATATCTCTTCATAGCCAACATAAGCGATCGACAGCAGCAGCGTGGTATTTACGCAGCTTCTTTCGCCTTGATCGCTGTAGTTGGATATTGCATGTTAATAGCAAACGCCAATGCTGCAGTCAGTTATACAGGTTGCTTCGTGATAGCTACGGGATTGTATGTAGCTGTGGGATTACCACTAGCCTGGCTTCCCGGAAACAAACCACGATATGGGAAACGGGCATTTGCAACTGGTCTGCAACTTACGCTAGGAAATACGGCCGGGATTGTCATGCCCTTTCTTTTTACAACGACAGATGCTCCCGGGTATCGGAAGGGGTATGGTGTTAGTATCGCGAGTGTTAGTGTCAGTGCCGTGATATTTAGTGTTATGACTATATATTATCGAAGAGTTAATCAGGCGAGAAGTGAGGGGAAGGAAGATTGGAAGTTGGAGGGGAAATCGGAGGAGGAGGTTAATGAGATGGGGGATAAGAGTCCGAAATATGTCTATGCTCTTTGATATATTGTACTTGACGGATTTAATTACTGGGTTAGTTTAAAAATAATACAGCGCTATTTCTCACCTTCGGAAGAAGAGATTCTAACACCCGAAAAGCCCTAGGGCTAGTCGTCTGGTTAGCATAAAAGTAATGTAGTTGATTTGTAACCAATTGAAACAAGTGCGATACTTGTACTGGACTTATTTTTGGATGGCAATATTGTAAAATTGGTTAAGACATAATAGTAATATTATGTCTTAACCAATTTTTTTTGCTTTAGGCCTTATCGTCAAGTTGGTTAAGACATAATGTTTTCATCATTATATACGAGGGTTCAACCCCCTCTGAGGCTATGAAAAAAAAACACCAAAAATTATGCGGATTGATGTAATAGTAACATAATTGGCTCATGACCAAGATATATTGGTGCAATTCCTTTATCCGCACTTTATGTTTTTAAGGTTATAGCTTAATTGGTAAAGCAATCTGCTCATGACAGCTGAGATGAGTGTTCAAATCACTCTGGCCTTATTCTTTTTTTTTAATCCGAGCGCTGGAATTGGTAGACAGGATAATCTTAAGATTTATTGATATAATATCGTGAACGTTCAAGTCGTTTTTCGGACAAAAGAAAAGAATAAAAGGTTAAATATATCAGATATAAATATAGGTTAACGTGGTTTATCAGGACCCTGCGCATATCAGGACCCTGCGCACATTCCCACTCCCCCACTACTTTAAAATATAATTAAACAACCACAATATATAAATTTAACTAAAACTACTAAGAATCTAATGAACTAGATATATCTACATCTACTTGACAAGTTCGTGCATTATGACCAGCTTTTCCACAAGTGCCACAGCGCCTACTAGTTAATTGCCCCACCTTCCGATTACCCCCCTCTACACGTATATCGCG